>NMRB01005479.1:0-21021 GCA_002633025.1 Notospermus geniculatus
TTAGCAACACAGACGAAGTCGCGTGTTCATTCCAGTCAGCGGCTAAATATAGCAACGAGTTAGTACAGTCACGCTATCGGCTGCAGACCAGGTTCCGTTTGTTCCGTTGTTTCCGTCGGTTCCGTTAATTCGACATGGCCAATTAGGAGCACAGTTTTTCTCAGCACCTGAATCTCCACAGCTGTTTCTAATCAACCAGCAGCACCAGTGGTGCTCCACCTTCGACGTTTTGCGGGAGTCTGTTAGGTCTGTTGATTATTTTACACTGAGCTGGCATGTAATCTTGCTATGGCGGGGAGTCGGTCTTCCGTCTGTCCTGTCTCGTGAATAGAAATATGATGACAAGAAGCCTCGTCCCTATTCAGACTCATTTACCCATGGCTGCCCCTGATCCTCTTTTACAACAGACAGCCTCAGCAATTAGGGATTTCCTTAAATTTAAAGATAACCTAGTAGGTCAGGACCTTGTAAATGTTAATGGCATCATTAATATACTATGTACAATGTGAATATGTAGGGGAGGGGCGGGTTCAAGCCAAGTTCATCTTTCTTTACGCACACTCGGTGTAGTTATTGCACTCACTTAAAAATGTGTGTGTGTGTGTGTACTTTTACATGAATAAAGATGTCTATCTATATATATACAGTGAGTACATAGTTAACTGGTTGTGGCTCAAAAATTTTCTAAGTCCATAAAAGGGGCCCACAACAGGAGAAATTAGACCAAGTCATTTTGTGGTCGCCTATCCAATTTATAGAGTCATTGGTTTGGAAAAGCTTGATTGAATGAATGATGTTGATTTCTGGTTGTTTTCAGTGAGATGTTTGTGATTGGTTTCTTTATGAATGAAAGGGTTTGGAAGTTGTGGTCAGTCGGTTTCCATGTAAAACCAACGGATTAATCATGGACGAAACTGACACTGATCATCTTCATTAGACCATGTCATGGTCTGAACAGAGGGCACCAAGCAGAAAAGCCTATTCACGCTGTCATGAATGAGTTTAGAACCAACAACCCATTATGGGGCCTCAATTGCATATTATAATGATCTGTAATGACCTTCCATCAAAATTGGGTCAGAACCAGTTAACTATGTACTCACTGTATATTGAATGGCAACAGCTGGATTGGTTTGAAAACCCGGGGGAAAACAATACGACCCGCTGTAGAAGAGTGCAATCCCACCTCAATCGGACGATGTCGGCCAAGCGTCACCGCACAACGTGGTGTTGACGCTGTGCTTACTTCCAGGCTACGCCACCGATTCACCTCAGCAACGTCATTTTGGCAGAGAACCTTATTCGTGACCTTTGTCGTTTGAATACACCGAAATGTACGTCAATATTGGATAGGAAATTCGCCTATGAGCATGTGTGTTCATGTGTTTTCCTTTTCAACTTAAATGTTCCCGATGGCAGTGCCGGAAGTTAGGCCTCTGCGTGATGCGGCACCCCTGCAGTCATCGCCAGATAAGCCCAGGCCGCGTCTATTGTTGGGGAACACCGAGATACAGAAACACTCACAGATGTTACATCGGCAGTCAGAAGCTGCCACTGCTAAACTATTTGGTCTCTGAGTTATATTATTGTTCTAAGGTAAGCATTTTTTAAAAACTGTTACAGCTTGAAATTTATTTGAAGGATCAAATAATGGACTCGATTCTGCTGCACCAGTGGAGGTATAAAAAAACATCAATGGCTGAACCACCTGTTTCACTTCCAGACTCAACAAGCAGTTGGCTAACTATTATGTTCCATTGATTTTGATCCACTTAACTGAATCTGCTACTCAACTTTTGCAGTAAATTTGATAGACCTCTCAATCAGAACATTGGGTCATATGAATAAAGACTAGCAAATGCTTTTACTTCAAATTTCTACAGCATTGCTTAGTGCATTTGTATTGCAAAATTCAAGTAAAAGCATTTTGCTAGTCTTTATTCACATGACCCATTATTTCGAACACANGCTAATGGTAGCTGGAGCTCAGTATATGCATTGTGATTTCATACTTTTTGCGTATGCCGAAGGGGGGGCCTTCATAGATGTGTATGCCATGCGTACGGGGGGGGGGGGCAGAAATTTCCCAAATTTTGTGATTCCTTTTCGCAGCTGTCAAAGCTGAACAGCCCATGCAGGGAAGAATACCATCGAAATTCTAGTAAACGCTCCTTTGCAATGTGGGCCAGATACTATAGTACGTTTGAGTCATCTGGAGCTCGATGGGCGTATGTCAATCAAACTCTTAGTAACCAGACCACAATGAACTTAATGTGCGTTGGACCGTTTAGAGTAAACCCTGTTTTCTAACCAGCTGAACCTTGGTTTGAAATTGAACATACAACTAGACCTTGATTTGAAATTGAACACAGGCACAGGCATGGGATTGGCTAACGCATGTCAATAATAGCCACACTTCACCAACAATACCAAGGTCTGCCTGACAACCGAAGTTCCGCCCATCGAGCTCCAGATGACTTAAACGTACCGGTACTATAGTATAAAGTTAAGGGTGGGTACCCATTTCACTTTCTCACAGACATGGTGTGACCAATTGCACGCCACCATCCATTAACCAGTCAGGAAGTTCAAACACCACCGCCCTGTTTTTTAAAAAAACATTTCTTGTTAGATCTGCCTTGGCTGGGTGCCAATCCGATACACTGTGCTCGTATCGAGCAGGCGGTGCAATAGTGAGGTTCCGCATCGTCACGACTTCCGAATCACGAAACGATTTCAGGCCTGCGTGACGTTACGTCATGACACCGTTCCTTCGTCAAAAATCCGCGATGGTTCGACTTTCGGCCTTGTGAACGATGTGACAACCTCTTCATTACCTTACACTGACATTTTAAGCATTTATTTCACCACTAAAGTGTATTAGGGATAACCATTTGTCACATCTCTGCTCAGAAAAGCCCAAGAAAACATTTCTTGAAAATGAAAATTATCAATTCGTAATTCGTAAATCACGTACGAAGATTTAGGACCGTCCTCGTCAAGACGCAACGAATTTGCACGAAGTTACGAAGAAGACGCAACGTCATACGTCAAAGTGATGACGTCATAGTTGAAGCATATTGGTAATTCGGAATTCGGAGACGTTGCGGAACCTCCCTATTGGCCGCATTCCACATACGTCATCAATACTTTACTGCATTTCCATGTCGGCCTACCGATATTCCTGCAATCTTCCAAGTATTAAAGCCTCACTGTATTGAATTCAGAAAGTGCTTACGTCCTCCGACGTTAGTGTAGTGGAAAATGTACTATGCTCTATGTGAATACATTAGAGCTCTGCCTTCAGTTTTTTCAATGTGTGCTGAAAACCAGGCCTTGATTCTTTGAAGTACCTATCAGGCAAGCATTTTGGGGCCCTTCAAGAGGCTATGAGACTTATACCTACATTCTCCTAACAATTTGAAAATATCGTAAAATTCAATACAGTGAGGCTTTAATGACAGACGAATGTGTAACACAATGCAGCATCTGTCTGTTGGGGTACCACTTTTTTCGGATCATCTCAGAGACTCTGTGCTACACAGTATAAATCCGAAAGACCCCACCCAAAAGGTGGTGCGTGCTTGTGACGTCATCATTGAAGTGAGTCGAACTGGGAGTATTGAGACTGGGTGTATTGAGTATTGAGTATAACATCACTGAGACTTCGACTCAGTGATGTTATCCGTTGGGTCATTGGACATCCGGCCTGTTTCGTCAACCCGTTATTTCTCTCCAAACTGACTTACCTTCTCTGAAACAGTATTCCACGCAATCTCGTACCCAGATCTACCTAATCCGAGGATATCTCTGGCAAGGGCTACGACTTGTCCAGGATTTCTGGACAACCGCTGGCAGCGTGCCAAAATGTTTGTTTCACACAATATTTCGTTCTTCGATGACTGAAAAATAGGGAGTTTTCGCAAATCTGACGAAAAACGAAGTACGAAATACGAAATTGGACGTCATACCTATGACGTAATGTACTTCAGGAAATGGTTGGTATCACAAATATCGCCTGCTGCAAGAGCGTCTTTTAGCGTATGACGTTAGAACAACAGAGGTACGGTGTATATTAAACTTTGAAATTTTCCTTTCGTTTCCACTTCGTTGATACGAATTGAAAATTTAAAAATTCAAGATGCGCCATAACTCTTTCGATCTTACATGACATGCTAAAAGACGCACTGGCATGAGGGACATTTGTGGTACCAACCATTTCCTGAAATACATTACGTCATGGATATGACGTCCAATTTCGTATTTCGTACTTGGTTTTTCGTCAGATTTTCGAAAACTCCCTAATAGCGAGGTTTCGCAACTTGACGAACTACGAACTACGAACACGAAATACGAAAATAGAGTTCGTATTTCGTATTAAGCAAATTTTTGGTTTCGCATAAAATACGAAATACGAAATACGAATGCCCGTTACATGCGCAGTATCTGTCGTAGAAGGCGCTTTTACTAAAATTGGCGACTGCAGATGAAGTGGAGCCGGGAGTGGAGCATGCTGTGAGCTTATGCCCGCTGTACACGATCAAACGCCCTGCCAACACCTCAAACGAAGGCTCAGAACATGATAGGCCAGTGGGCGCCACCTTATTTGTCTTCGAGCTGTGGAGGTGTCGTCGACGTCCTCTGGTGAGCTCCTGCTGAACACTTTTTTGAAAGAAAAAAAAACTAGACCCAGCTGGGAATCGAACCCACGCTCTGTTATCTTTGTTTCACTGTCTTCCCCATTCGCCCACCAAACTTGATGGTAGGCTTCCCAGGTTTTCTAACTCGAAGGCGTAAGCCTATGACGAACACAAATCATGACTGTGTCAGTTGGCTCGTTGGCTGAGTGGATAGAGTGGTCGACTGCAAATCAGAAGGTCGACGGTTCGAATCCCGTCTATGACTATAATTTTTTTTGTATGGAATAGGCTGAATTGAAGTTCTGAATGTCAGAGTTCGGTTCGGACTTGGCTCTTCGACGCAAAACGCACGACAAATCTGCAAAATCTTCGTGCCTTCTATCTACCAAAGACGAAATCTGACATCTAGTCACACATAAAATGATTACGTCTTACACAAACCATTACTGATCTCGTAATTCGTACTGCGCGTTCGGCCGATCCGAAAAAAGTGGTCTGGTTTGACAATGAAAATTGCCCCTGTACAAGAGGCGACGAACAACGAACGTCCACCTACGAACTGAAATAAGCAAAAATTGATGACGTATTGCGCTTTTCGTGTTCGGTTTTCGTAGTTCGTAAGGCTGCGAAACCTCCCTAATATCATATATGCCTGAAAAGCCATATCATACCCCCAAAACACGAAGTTGTTTGAGTATTAGAGCAGTTTCAAACGGATAGTTTAGTTGGGAACATCATGCCGCGGGTGCCAACCTTGGTGTGATTCGCCTCATAATTAGTATATCGCGCATGCGTAGTATTCCTGAAGTCGTCAGCCCTTTCCAGTGGTGTTGTAGGAACGTAAGCCCACTGGCAGGGGACGAGTTTGTATTCCACGATGACTTCATGAGTTATAAGCTTTCAATTGACGGGTACCACAGGTGTCACTCTGGTTCGTATATCGATAAACGGGCTGCTTCTGAGGCATATACCATCACTTCTAACTATGAAACTTCCGGGATTATTGCGTCAAGAACAATACGGGAGAAAGGACGCATTGGAACTTTTTGGCCATTATGGTCAGTTCGACAACACTTGATCTGGCGACATGTTGAAATACTCCACAAAAGAGTCAGAAGACTTTAACATTTATGGAACGTTTCCACAAAAAAAGTATTTTGGAACTGACAATAGAGCGACTAATTTCGACTTTTGTCATTCAGTGTATAGAGGCCTTTAGTATCAAGTTTCAAGGTCGAACGGTAACAAAACGTGCCGCCATTGTTCACGACGGACGACGACGACGGACGCCGCGCTGTTTTACAATGGACGCACCACAGGCGAGCCAAAAAAGCACAGTTTCCTTCGATCATGGAAAGGACTGTAAAAATATGTGTTGCTTGATACAACCTTTATTGCACTGAAGAAAAATCTAGGGAACAGGAAAAAATCACAGCACCAAAAAGCTTAGCATAAACATTACAATACGAACAAAATACAGAAACCAATGGAACATGAATATTGAAGACAATGTATCACGGGTGTTTTCCCGGGGCATGAAAATCATTGTTTATTTACATTTTGTTTGTTTTGCGTCCAGTCTTTCTTTGTCTTTATGAATAATTTGTTGGTGGCATACCCCTCTAGAAATTCTTCTGATACCGAAACAAATCAATTTGTCGGGTTGGCATGTCCCAAAAGTCCAGTATAACATAATGTAAACATCCGTGTTTACAAACATTGAATGTAAACAACGAAGTGATGATACATTAGCTTTGAGACCACAATAGCAATACATGTCAACTCTAATAGGAACACTTAAAGCCACACTACCCATGAGAAGGAGACCAAATTCCAACGAAAACTGCCTAAACAAGCACGTTCGTGGTTTTACACTAACAGGTGAAATGCATATCGACGAACCTATGTTACCTCATCACTGAGAACTTGAAAAATATGATGCAACAAAGTCAAAGAACAAAATGTAGGCTCATACATCTTGCTATGTAAAGATTTGGGAGACACATAGGCATTTTGGTTATACCAGGGGGTGGGGAACGAACAATTGTTTCATGCTCTCTTTCTGCAACGTTTAAAGGATGTCCAGTTCCAGTTATGGTCAACTAGAGTGGAACAGTCAGCCACACTTATCCATTACAAACATTTTAAACGCCTTTTCGAACCGGAAATTTACTTCTCATCCTTATATGTACCAAAATTCAGATATGCACTAGCAGGGTTCCGCTGTGGTTTATTCATTATTCATTATTTATTATGTGGTTTATTGGGGAGGGCTGTTATTTATGGTTAGGGCTGTGGACTCGTGATGGGAAGATCGTGGGTTCGATCCCCGGCCGTGCCACTCTGTAACTCTCAACTGGCCTGAAATGCCCATCGTGCGCGCTATATTGTGGCTGCCCTTTGGTTTCTACAGAAAGGTTTCTGAATCATAGGCTGGGGTAATAATGTGTGAAGCGCTTAGAGAGCGTAATACGCTATGAAGCGCTATATAAGAACTCGCCATTATCATTATTCAATAGACGTCGGTTACCGGGAAGTGATACTTGTATGTTTTGTGAATTAGATGAACCTGATGATCAATTCCACCTATTCCTAAAATGTCAATTACACAGAAGGTCAAGAGAAATTTCTCTCTAGAATCCGTCCTACTCTCCCATCTTTTTACATCTTATTAATAACTGGGTGTCCAAATAAACTGTTCAACCTCGCAAACTTTCTTTGGAATGTAAAGAAAGAAAGAGCAGCCATTTTGTAATCGTTCTTGTGTACTATGTCAAGAAATTGTTATTGTATGGGGCCATCAGCCTAAATCATTTGGAAATAAATTAATTAAAAACATTCATAGTTATGAAGTGGATCTTCTGGAACTACAGCTTTGTGCACCATTTCGGATACTTTTCACAAACTGTAACTGTACAATATGTATCTTTGTTGGACAAATTTAGGAATATCTCAAAATACGCGTCTCGTCTGGTGTGTAACCTTACTTTACATGTTTGTTTGAATGTGATAGCTTTATTGCCTGTACAAAAAAATGGCCTGTACTTTCCAACTAAACTGAGTTTACTTACTGTAAAACAAAAGAGGGTTGTATAACAGAGTACTGATTGATATTGAGGGTCCCTATTATTAAAACATAAATCAAGGTGATAGGAGAAAATTCTGTACCAGGGATCTGTGAACACGAAAACTTGACACCCACTTTTCATGGCTGTGAATCAGTGTCATTCACTTCGCCTGAGCCTCAACACACTTATATACCGGATCAGAAAATGTTCCGGATCTTTGACATTTTCGCTTTTTGCCGGTATATGGATCACCTTCACGGCAGCATTTATCATCATTACCGTCACAGCCTGTACCATCGAGTGCTATACATGACCCCCTCTTCACCCTCCTCACTGCCTGGCTCTCTGAAATGGAAAACAGATCCTTGGGATGGGGTGGTGAAAAAAAATATCTGCCACATTTNCCCCATATTTCTATCTGTTAGTAATACATTTATAGGGTCTAAACCCAACCATTCAGAAGATAGCTGTACATTGGTTCCTCTGCCCCCGTACAGAATCGAGTCCACCAGCCCAATGATAAAGTCAGTAGCAAACTATGAAAGGTCCATAACAGGAGTTCGCAAGAGAGATGACCGAGCAGTCCTCCCAATTCTTATGTAGAACAGATGTACCTACCAAAACATGTTAACAGCAATTGTATATCTTTTTGTGCAACCTTATTCACTATTTTTCGTGCTTGGCTCCCCTACTATTTACTTGCCCTGGCATAGACACTCAGGTACAAGGGACCACGGCTTTTAGTCCCATCCGACGGACCCTGCATTAATGTTTCACAACTTTTTTGTACATGCCTTCGCCCGGAGTCGAACCCGCGCCGACCCTTTGTACAGTTTGGTAGTCAAGCGCGCTAACCACTCGACCACCGGGCTTCTGTGCCTGATTTATAACAAAATGGAAAATAGGCTGTATTGCCTTGCCGGAAAGTTATGCAGTTGAACAGAGAATTCTTTGTTATATCAAAAAACTGCTTTAAATTTTCAAATCCGATGAAAATTAACGATTTTACAATGCTGAATTTGTAGCCTGTTTGGGCCGTAACCATTATGCACTCCCCCTTGCCTCGATACACATGATTGCTTAATCTGTCCTACTTAGTGGATTGGCATGACTCACTAATAACCAGAGGGGTGCAAGGTGCAATTAGGTCAGTGGCTCAGATTAACCAGGTGATGTAAGATTATGTAAAATTAGTCAATGTGGGAAGGTGTATTTCTGCAACATATTCTCTGAGGCCCTGTTTACCAAATGAACAATCGATATCTTTTCTGTGACATAAGGTAGTCTATTAAACCAAGTTTATTACTTAAGTATAAACCCTGGTCCGTATATTCTGATATAAAATCGTGAATCGTGAATTGACTTTTATTTAGACCCTAACATTTCATCTTCGGGGCGAAATTCTGAATCTTGGCTACCGACTATGTTGTTCAGGTGTGAAGGGAAAGAATTCCCTAGGAAAAACTGTCCTGGGAACAGAAGATCCTATTGTTACATTCCAATCTCTGGCGATTGGTTTCTATACCCATGCCGCTTATTCCGTCATTCAATAATAGAAGTGGACACTTTTTACAGGGGGATATTCTTTACTGCTACACCGGATTATACCATTACATAAAAAAGACAAGCAGTCTTCAGGTGCCTTTTGAGTGTTTTCTCAAATGAAATGGTCCATGGACCATGTGCTCAGCGGGTTGGACATAACAGTCTAATGACAGAGAGATGAGCAATCTGGGTCAAGTCATTCCCGAGTAGGACTTTGATGATTTGGGGGGGGGGGCGGCCATATTGGATGTCCGATCGGGCCGGAACTTCACATGCACATAAGGTCATCTGCAGGGGGCCACATGGCACATTGGTGCACTTTGGGTCACGTCGTCCCTGAGTTACAGCACTTTGATGATTTTCGGGTTACGCCACCTGGCGGCCATATTGGATGTCTGATCAGGCCGAAACTTCACATGCACATGAAGGTCATCTGCAGGGGGGCCACATAGCAAATTGGAGCACTTTGGGTTAAGTCGTTCCTGAGTTACAGCACTTTGATGATTTTTGGGTTACGCCACCTGGTGGCCATGTTGGAAGTCAAATCAGACCGAAATTTGACATGCATGTAAAGGTCATCTAGAGGGACGTAAATATCAAATTTGAGCACTCTACGTCAAGTCGTTCCTGAGTAATAGCAGTTACTTGATTTTCAGGTTACGCCACCTGGCGGCCATATTGGATGTCCAATCGGGCCGAAACTTGGTATTTTTAAAGGTAACCCTCCAATGCATGTTTATGCAAGATACGAAGTCGCTTGGTGAAATAATGACAAACTGTGGCAGGTTCGTCACTTTTGTCGAACTTCGACCTCTGTGACCTTGAAAAGTAGGTCAAATCAAAAACCCGTTATATATGTTATGTATCCTTATTAGATACACCTATGATAAAAATTTGGAGAAGATCTAGTCATTAGTTCAGGAGTTACTGCACTTTTTGTGTTTTCGGTTTCGGCCACCTGGTGGCGAAGCTAAGAGTCGAATCGGACCGAAACTTGGTGTCATGGTTCATCTGACCTAGGGGTATATATGTACCAAGTTTCAGATCAATAGCTCTGGCGGTTACGAAACGTGCCCTGCTAACGGAACACGACGACGATGACGACGACGTCGACGACGACGACGACGGACGCTGCACCATCGTAATAGCTCACCCCGGTGAGCTAAAAAATCATTTCAGTCACCCGTTATAAAAACTAATTAAGGACGAAAATGCCCTGATTTACATTTTCTGGAATACGTGAAGATTTCACGCGGGTATCACCAAAACTCTCTATAGGCACCAGGAGGAATAAGTTTACTATCAGTCAAGTTAAAACGGATACTTCAAACAAAAATCATCAACCAATTAAGTGCAAAACGAAATTGCAGGAAAAGCGGGGAATTCCACCCGAGTTGATCAATAAGCCGCACAATAGGGACTGACCGCCCCAGGCCTATGACACCTGTCTGTTAGGTATCCCTTCACCTTAAAGCTGAACTGCATGCATAAAACCAGGGACTCGCACGTTTTAAAAGACGCCCGCGCCACAGCTCGGGCAGTACCTGAAATAACCTGAGACATCCGCCATGTTTTAGTGGGACTCCACACATGATAGATTACCCGAGCATGTAGGTGGTTCACTTTTTGATTCAATTAAATGAGTGGAGCTTTAGCTGATCATGTAGCTCCTGACCATTTTATTAATTATCCAAACAGAAAATAATCTCTTGCTGCATGGTGTACGATTAATCAAATAATAAAGGAGTTAGAGGCAAAAAACTGTTTTGACAATACATTCTCCCTCTTCATTCTAACCTAGTTACTACTAGAGACATCTATTAGTGTTAGTTCTGCAGGTATCCCATTTCTTGCCCCCTGGTGCGAAAAGGCCGAGACAAGTTTCATAATGATTGGTGGGGATCATCACAATGTATATTTGTTGTGCCGAGTGCCCCCCGCAGCCTCCTCTCGATGTCATTCGGTTATGTCTTCTAACGATGAACATCGAACACTTATCGACCCATGAAGATTGATATGGGACTCCCAAAAGGATTTTGATATTGATAACACCCGAAGATCCTGGCATCGAAGGATTCGATAGGGCATGGGGCAAGTACAAATACGGAAAGAAGAGGTAGATAAGCACCAACTCTGACATACAAGCACCAACTCTGATGTCATTCATTTTTCAAGTAAAAAAATGAATGACATCCGAGTTGGTGAATGTACTTTTTCAACACCTATTCGACAGGCTTTGGCGGGACAAACTGATGGGCAAGGGCATGAGGGCAGAGGCGGGGCTCTATAGGTTATGGGGGGGGGGGGCAGCGCTAGTCAATACAGTATATATTGGCTGGGTACAGGATAATTCGTCCCCAAATTAATTTAGTTTTGTTGCTTCATCAGGCACAAACTACTACAAAATCTCTCCTGGTTGCTCTAGGGTGTTCCTGGGTGCTCTAGGGTATTCATGGGTATTCTTGGATAGAATGTTCCCAAATACCCATTGACTAAAGGGTGTTCTAAGGTGTTCTTGGGCATCTCTGGAGTACCCGGACACCGTAGAGGTACCCTAGAACACCCTTCAGTCAAAGGGTATTTTGGAACAGTCTACCGCCCAAGAATACCCTAGAGCACCCAAGAGATATTTTTAGTACGGGCGGTAGGGCCACCCAGCACGACCAAAATAACCAGACCCTGACTTTTCTAGAAGAACCCGGGGATCGTCCGACCCGGGGATCATAGATATGCACCCAATTGGCGGTGCCTATTAGAGTTGTCGTCTGAACGGGACTGTTCCAGAGTTCCAACTGCTCAATGTAATCTGACCATGGTATTACATAATAGGTCTTTCACCACAAACTAATAGGTCGTGTAACGCCTGTTTGCACTTGGCTGTTAATAAGATTAGGAATGAACCATGTGGTCGTTGAAGTGGGTTCTGTTACACACACATTTTATCAATCACAGTCCAGTCATGTGCAAATAGTGAAGTATTACCGGTGTAACAGTAAAGAGTATCCCCCTGTAAAAAGTATCCACTTAATTGTTGAATGACGGATTGAGGGGCGTGGCTAGAAACCAAGCGCCAGAGATTAGAATCTCAACCAGCTTGGGTTTGTAACCTGCAAACATAATGTAGTTCTTCTGTGTTTCTCAAATTTTCAAAATTATAAGCAAACCTTCTCTCGGGATCTAGACTGGAGGTAGGTGATCACCCACGCGATCTCTTGCTGCTATCACGGCCGGATCCCGGATTGACAGAAAGTAGTGGGGCGTACATGTAGCTCGACGTCGCCTGACGGAGGTGGTGAGCACCTACATGTATAGTAGAAGCCCAAATGGGGGGCTGGGGCCCTCCCTCATAAAACTTTGACAATTTTAAGTGCTTTTAGATGCATTTTCCTGGCATCTGAGAGCAAAATACTTGAATTTTTATGTGATTAAATTTTTTTTGCTAAAAAAATCACTGCTCTGCCAAAAATAGGGGGCTAGGGGGCGTACGCCCCCCAACCTGGATCAGGTGTAAAGTTTTTTCAGTGTTTCCGTGTGTCAGTGTTCCCCCTATTGTTCTGGAAACACTGGCAGATAGATCGACATGTTTCATGATATGCGATAATTCCATCCATGACACCTGGCGGTGTGACAGGAATCAGCGTCCTAGGAATGCAGATCCGCAAAACAATAGCCCGCTATTGTAAGGTTATATTTGAATGGTCATGGTCTCTCCAGCCATATATTCTAATCCCTCGCTGACCAATAACACCGGACTTTGATACCAGGGGACTTCGATTCCTTTCACACCGGCACAGTAACTNCACCCTTCATTTCATGATTTACGCTGAATATCAACCTCTCTACGCCACTCGGGAACTCCAACCTTACCTGGGTAAAGTTAAGGATCCTTATGTTTACCCAGGGCGGTCCTGGGTAAAGAAAAGGATTACCCAGGATGATCCTGGGTAAACATAAGGTATACCCAGGACGACATTGACCCATTCGGCGTTACGGTGCCGCCGTCTGTAAAGTGCTGACATTCTAATGCGGATGTCAGGTATCGGCGGTTATATCCGCAAAATGTAGACGTTGGCAAAACAGAGACGTGCTTTTAGAAAACAGAGACGTTCTTTAACAAAACGAAGACGATCAGCTTAGACGTTCAGCTGTGATTCGTAGTCCTTCATTAATGAGACGCTGGGTGGCGCTCGAGTCTTTAACAAAATTTGCAGACGTGCATTATCAGAGACGTTCATATTTTCAAACGTAGCAATAATTTTGAATGGTACGCCAAACAGAGACGTTGACATAATTTGGAGTCGTTCATTAATGAGGCGTTGGGTGGCGCTTGTGGCAGTTAAAGGTGAACTAGTCGTTATTTACCTCCTGTCCAGACAAATTTTAATGAGGTCGAATTTGATTGGATGTTGGTGCATGGTGATGTCCCATATCATGCCTCAACATGAATTAAGATGAAAGGGGGCGCTGCAATCGCTTTCGTGAAAATCAGTTTTCACTGTAGTTGAGCCCCATTGGTAAGTATTTTTTAAAATTCCATCGCAGTGCATTAGTACTGGGATGTATCTACCAAACGTTGGGCGCAAAACTAAAATAATAGGTGGCGCTGTTGAGGTATTAATGCTTTTAAGTTTTTGGTCATCAGTTGTGAATGGGTTAACATACACATACGAGAGTACCCGCTTTATTGTGCGGCGAACACTCAAAAAGAGAGAGACATGATATGTTTATCAGCGCCTCCTCCCATTGTCATGTTGAGATTTTGATATATCAATCTTTGGGGGGGGGGGCACTGGCCAACGGAGCAGTGAAAAATATTACACCCGAACAGAAGAGATGACCGTTGGCGGTATGGCCGGGGTGTGCTTGTGTGCGGTGGGCTTTCCTCAACCAACCTTCTAAACCAACCTTTCTTAACCAAACTTTCACAGAATTTGAATGGAATACATGAACTCTATCAGCGTGACGTTTTCAAAGAGAGAAGTTTTGTTGGAATAAAAGGTGATTTTTCTAAAGTATTATCCAAATGGCACTATCAAGGAAAATCAAAAGCATTTTTTGAGTTTGTTTCGAAACCCATGCTAGGAATCAACCCATTGAACGTCTACGTGTATACGAGGGAAAATGCTTGTTATGAATTTGTTTATAATTATCAAGTTTTAGATCTTGCCTCCATCGCTGGTGATTATGGAAATGACGTGGTTGGAATCTGCTGCTTTCCGACCACGACTCGACGGAACGAAATGAGTTCCATTGCCTTTGACTGGACGGGACACAATCGTCGCACACCTTATGATAAATTAAAAAGAACCCGAGGTCCAAGTGGGTCTGTTTTCGGAAGGTTGAAGATCAGTGTTCACAACAATATTGCATTATTAAAAATTACATACATTCGCGCTCACATACACCGCGAGAGTTCAGCGAGATTGAGGACTGAATCTCGGTACAACATTTACAGAATTAGAGACATGGGTTTTATTCTGACACTAGAACAAGTCAGGGTTCTACCCGGTGTAAAATATAGCTTTCTTGAAGAAGCCGATGGGAAGGACTCAAACGGCCGACTTCCGTTGTTAATGCACAGTCATTACTTTGACGAGAATGGCAGCATATTCATGTTTAATTTTGAACCATCGGGCATCTTCAGCATTGTTTTATTTGAAAAGGAGAGCATGCACAAGAACTTTGCCAACGTTTTACGTACAAAACAGGGATTCACACGAAGTAAGAAGGCATATCTCCTTGGGAACCAGTTTGTTGCTTTGGAGGCCCTTAGTTTGTGCCTTGATTGTCAGGCACTGCACGGCGATAGTTCGCACTGTACTAAATGTGGACACCCTTGACATCAGGAAGCGTTGCCCAGCCATTTATAGCCTGCAGGACGTGACGAAGAGACCAGATTTGCGCTTACGGTTCGTTCTCAGAATTTCTACTTCTGTACTTGACAACTACCAATTTTTCAGCGATGGCCAACATCGTATAATCGCCTCGCCGAAATCAGCCCAGAAGAAAGACACAAAGAGAGGGTTGGTTGCAAAGATTTATTTTTGGGCATGTAGCCTGCTAAATCAGTTGTCGGAAACCGAGCCCGTAAGTACGAAATGAGCATTCGTAAACAATTCAGGGAACTAACTTACTTTGCGATTTCGACCACTGCTCAATCAGCAATGAGTTAGTAAACTAACATCATTTTCATACTTGCATTATCGAGAACCCACGAAGGAATTAACATTCATAATATTTTTTGGGGTATTCGAAAACCCTGGACTGAGAAACACTGGATTGGATTGGATTGGATTGGATTGGACTGGACTGTGACTCACTGCTCTCCTCCACCTGGATTGTCTTCATGTACAATGTAGTTCTAAAAACAAAAGACACCGATCGCATATCAGTGTCAGGCGTTTGTGGCCGTTAACCCCAAATTGGTTGTTTGCAGGCCTAAACTACTGTTCGTAGCTGGGGTAGTGGATGGTTATGAGGAGGTTCGCCATTGAAATCTGGGTTCGATTTGTATCTAATTGAAGTCCTTTTTGCTTATAACTTGTAAAACCTCAAAGAATGCCCTTATTCCAGGCGTTCCGTAAGGACTAAGGTTGGTTTAATGCACATGATCTGAACAGGTTCAGTTCAGAGTACGGATGGGATGCCGGTTATTTCGAGATAATCTCTTTGAATCCCTACTGAGAATGTAAGGGCTCACTTTGTCCGAAGGCCCATGGAGACCTCCACGGGAGGCCAGTGCCTGAGACAAGGACAGGACACTATGCTGTTTAATTGAATGACAACTGTGCACAATTTTAATTGATATCACTCACTGATAATGGCATTGTCTATAGGTCTACATGACGAGCAGCTTCGCAAGAATTACTTCATTTTTAAGCGAACTGTCTTCATACCTCAACGTCAACATTATTCAAAACATGACAAGTATAGGCCTAGATTTAGGCCTGTAGACTGTGCACAGTTTTCTGCGAAACGGATGTTGTTAGTTTACAAGGTCAGACGATCTGCCGCTAAATCGTGTTTTTATTGGGGGTATCGCCAGTCCAATTTGAGTTGAAGTTAGATTTTGTCACTTTCAAGGATGAGGTACACGAGACGGTAACACAATGCAACTAGGGACCTGGATACATTTTGTAGTTGGCCTACCCGCGGTTTTTCATCACATGACACTAACATCTTTTGTTCCGACATACAGAATCCAGGCGGTGAAGATCAGTGAGTCAGAGTCCAATCCACTCCAATCCACAATCCAGTGTTTCTCAGTCCAGGTTTTTCGAATACCCTATTTTTTTTAATGATGGGGAGAGATAGATCGGCCTCCAGCTCCTGTACAAAACTATTCCCCGACCTCCTCGCAGCGTTTCTAGTATTTTAGAACGGCTCATCAATTAGTATCGGTAGAAGGAGAACCCCGGGCACATCGAAAAGACGGATTCGACGGATTCGACGGATTCTTGTAAAATGAAGCATATAATCACTTTTTATATGCATTGATCTTTTTAGAAATATGACATACGTATAAGCTTTAAAACCTACGTGTTATTTTCATTTATAATACGATTTCAAATCGATGCACAGTAAGGTTAATATATCGGGTCTGATGTCCGAACTCAATGGGATTCTCCACAATGACTGAACGCGTCATCATGTTGAAAATTTATGACGTCGCCACTATTGATCTGTCGATGACATCAACATAGTTGCGCTGTCGATCTCACAGGCCTACCGTTAATCGAGAATAGCTAAAATGGCATATATGGGAATATACTGAAAAAGAAACGGCGTGTTGATGAGAACGGTACTGTCAATCGCGTTTCCTTGGATAATCAAATCCTACGGATGCAGTGTAATCTATTGTTTCAGATACTAACCCAGCGGTAGGTCCAATGTTGATTAGGCCTGTTTTAGACTGATCATATACCCTCCCAATACTTCGATTAACTTTTTGGCCTCGGTAGGCTACTGCTTGGTTGATAGGACAGGGTACCGGTACCAGCAGTCTACTCTGGGAATTCCACCACGTGACGTCATAACAAATTGTCTGCAGACTACGATCCGTCGAATCCGCTGAATCCGTCGAATCCGTCTTTTCGAGCTGCCCGAGAACCTCCGACTCCTTGTGTGTTTCTCAAAAGGCACAACGGCCATAAACATGATAAAAGTGAGCGAGGTATACGTTGAACTGTGAACTAGTTTGCCCAAGTCTGTCGCGAGCACGTGTTTTTTCAGCTTCTCGTGCGAGCTGCTGCGCTGTTGTGAGCGTCCATACTCCTCGATAGCGTTTAAATTTGGTTGATAATTGGACGAAATTTTAACACTGCCGTCGACGCTAGATCGCCATCTTGAAAATCTTGCCGTCATCGTCGGTGGGGCCGTCATCTTTTTGGTCTTTCAAGTGACGCGAACTTCTTTTTCAAACTGGTATTATTTGCAGAAAACCATATTTATCTTGTTGAAAATGAAACAGAATATTTACTCTACCGATGTTTGTATTCAATGTGTATCGACTCTATACCGTTGTACACCTATCTACATCATATCTATATTGTAAGCGTAGAAAACGACGTGATGGGGTGACCGCTTTACAAAGAGAAGAATTTCTACTGTTCGCTCCGCGCGCGCGCTACTTTTCAAGATGGAAACCTAGCGTCGACACTAGTGGTGATATCCCCAGATATCGCCACAAGGAAAATAAAAGAACCCGATTTGTCTTTATTTACTTTATTTATTATAGTAATACGAAATAATTTAATGCAAATACATACATTTAACAAATATAAATAGTCCCAGCACTGCTGGACTTATTTGTCACGTTTGGTACAATGTATTATAATACAAAGGTGGCGAGATTAATTTAATCTAATTACGCGAAATCGCGACGAGTATGAATATACTCTCTATCCGGAACTTTAAGACCAGAGTGCTCCGCCCAAGCCAGTCAATTCAGGTTCATCAACCATTCACTTCAGCGCCGTCGAGTTGAGCTTTGGGGTTGATTGACCAAATTGTACAATAGGCTTTTTACTAGGGTGAATGCCATTTGGGCGGGCCTAGAAGTTCCTCATTGTCTGGTCTTGAAGTTCCGGATAGAGAGTATACATGGTATAGATACATGTAGGCCTACATAGTCGCGATTTCGCGTAATTTGCAACAACTCCTCCGAAACCGTACTGCGGAACGACGAGTCGGGCGTGCCGACGAGGGTTCGTCGATGCCGCGATCACGAAAAGGCATGTCTCGGAAGCGTTCTAACCCTTTTACCACCCCAAAATGACGACCGATTCCTACGTTGCCGTCGAACACGCCACCGCGCCGTTGTCTTCGAGACTCACGCTATTAACGCAACAGTCAGAATCGGTCGTCATTTTGGGATGGAGAAAGGCAAAAACACCCTCCAAAATAACCAAGGTAGGTAGTCGAATGTTAGAAACATGTATAACATAAAGTAACATATATCTTGATTCCAGCGACTTTTATCGTCGACAAAAGTTCGTGAGGGCTTACAAAAAAGTTGTTGTCCTTTTGCATGGGGACTGCCATGATGGTGTTTCTTCAAGTTAGTGCAGTGAATTAAATTTCAGTAAAAAAAAAGTGGGTTTCATCCTCATATGCTCAAGCGTTCAACATTATATGTTTCATTTTCTAACGCCTCCAATACATATCAAAACAAAGTGGGTTTCTCCCTTAATGGTCCAAAAATTAACACTTATTCCATCTTGCCTCTGGTACATACCAAAATAAAGTGAGTTTCATCACATGCTGAAGAGTTTCACATTTTACGTATTTCATTTTATTTTCTAACGCATCTGACGCGTTCCACGTTAACTGGGTACACTTTTCCCCACTTTTTTCCGTCCCTTTGGATTAATGACGTTTGCAACACTGCGATTATCAGTGGATTTGATAGTGTTGCAGCCATCATTTCCGTCCAAGGGACCAAATGGAAAATGATGATTGCAACAAGTGTTTAACATTGTTGCAAACGTTATTGGACGGAAAAAGTAGGACTTAGGTGCCCCCAGTTAGCGCGGAATGCGTCTTCTGCAACCGGTACATAACATAATAAAGTGTGTTTCATCTCCACATGCTTCAGAATTTCACATTTTACATTATTTTATTGTATAACACTGTCTATGGATGACATACATGAAAAACAAATGAAACAGTCAAGGAACAATGTGCTCACCTGGGAGTAAGTGTACCAGATGACAAATGACATAATAAAATTATGTGAAGTTGAAAAGTTCCAGGGTCTGCTAACAATGGTGGCAGGTTGCTTAACGGGTTGACCAAGAAATCACAATCTTGGTGTGAGGATACCTTCTGACAACAACAGGGAGTTTTCGCAAAGACCCCGAAACGCCATCGTGAAGCCAAACCCATTGTTCGATGCCAAGAGGAGAGCACCGAACAAAAGGATAGACGTTCGCGTTGGCGTTTTGAGGAAGTTGCGAAAACTCCCTATTAACCCAAATACTCTGGAAATGTACTTTATATACATTATCATATTGTGTGTCGATTTTTGTGCTCGCCTTCTGTTTGCAACCCGAAATTGAGCACAGTTCAACTGGCATCCTGTAGGGGCGCTTTGTGAAAACTTTCTTTTTGCAATCTCCTGAACATTGGTAGGTGGAGTCACAAATTTGTTACCATTAGGTTCACGTGATGGTACTACATTACACACATGATTTGACGTACAATTTTGGACCACACCTGACGTCTGGTGGCGGTCATTATAGCTGGAAGTTCTGGCGACCGCTATAGGAGCTAAGTGGTTAAAAGGACAGTTAAACTATTTCTTTCAACTTTGTTTCGGATACCGCTGAGAAAATGGCATCATTTTCAACTGAATTACCCCTGGAACACGTACCGGTACGTCATTATGTCAATTGGTAGTTATATAGTAGTTATGCAGTTGTTGGTAGTTATGTAGTTGTTGGTAGTTATGTAGTTATGGTAGTTATGTCCATTGTTTTATAAATTGTCTTAAATTAATGTCACCCCCAATCTTTTATGTACATGTACAGTGCTTATAAAATGTTTTAATCATTAATGTAGCACTTAAATTATTATTATTATAACTAGCAGGCACGTTTTCCCCCTGCGGATTCACAAGAATTAACGGAGTTGGTAGAATTCATTTAGCTTCTGCTCAGCAGTCACTTTGCACTACCAAAGGAAATAGATAAGAAGTTTCATTTGGACTTTCCATTGGAATTTTAAAAGAACAACAACGACAAAGCGCCGTCGTTATCATCGCTGTCGTCATCAATACCGTCATCATCACCTGTGACCTCTGTGCCAAGATCACGAAAAGAGGAATTTTATTTTCCAATATTTACACAAAACAGTGTGAAAACCTGAAAATGTAATGCGAATTGGCCAAAAGATTATATGCGTTGAGGCAAACGGTTTGAAGTTTCTCGACTCATTGAGTTTTCTCACTGTGCCACTTTCTCAACTGCCGAATACTTAGGTATACAAGAACCGAAAGAAAGGTATTTTCCTCACTTTTTGAACACAAAGGAGAATGTCACCTACGGGCTATCTATTTAGTACGTACGCATCAATTGAGCTCTTATTTCAATTGGCCATGTTCCCACTAATTACAAATGGAGATATCACATTTTACCATTCACGAAAAGCAATGGCTCTCTGACTTGGCATTCATCTAAGAACTAAACCGATAATTTTCTTGTAGCTTTTTACTAGGGACGAGAGGCATTTCCCTACTACACGTACGGTTCTAGGACAACCCCCCCCCC
>NMRB01005484.1:0-13948 GCA_002633025.1 Notospermus geniculatus
CTGTGACAAACAATACAGAGGGACATCAGGAATACGAGGGCTTTAAATTACATGTACCCCGTATATCACACCAATTTTGGTGGGCGCGTGCCTTAAATGTGTTCGATGTACAGACCAAAATGTAAGTGATGTGATTTTGGAGTGACATGGAAAGTATGCGCCTACCTGTTTGTTGATGACGCAATGACAAATGAAGATAGAAAGCCCCTGGAATGAGATATCAATCTGTAGCATTCGTATTCTACCGTTAATTTCAGAACTACTTTTTCCAACGCGTAGAGTAAACAGAGTCAGAACTATTTACGGACAATTTTGAAATGTCGCATCAAAATGCGTTTCGCCTTCCACATGAAAGCTGATAACCATTGAGACAGCTGGAGCAATTTAAGTGTAACTGGGTGCCTTTGTTCGGACACATCATTTCTACGTATCAATCAAGTAGGCCTACATTCCTTGTCACCTACCTGCAGAGAATTTAGAATGGTAAATATGTATTGAAATACAATGGTTTGTTCGTTGATTGCAAATACACCAAATGTCCAGGTGAGTCCTAGCAGAGGCATGAGAATAATCATAGCCCTCACACCCTGCCTGAAAAGGATTGCAACAAATCTGTCAAGAAGTTTATACATCTCGTAAAAAAATCGCAAGGCTCGCTTATGAATTTTTGCTCGTACCGGTACATGTACATGTACATGTACATGTACATATACATATACATATACATATACGTGTACTGCGTATACAAGCTGACTGCCATCACAGACCGCTGCTAGACTTGAAACAAAAGAAACGATTAGTATGTTGGTGAGAGTTGGTTTAAAAAAGAGCATTTGTTAAACCATTTCATGGCTACTTGCAAATAGCGTATTTTTCAGATCAGCATCATAAATTAAACGGAACTCACCTGATTTTTTCATGTGAGGCCCTCCTCTCGATAATTTTTGCTTGAAGCAAAGCTTTCATTGCCATGATAAGGAAGACGGCGTTTACCTGAAATATGGATACGCATGCCGTTCATTTTTATGTCACTATGTGACCTGCGGATCATTGGGCCTCCAACCTGGGCTGGCCTGGCGGGAGGTGAACTCCCTACGCATGTGTGTTCCGCTCCCCCCGTCGGCTTCCGCCCTCCACAACTGCTTCTTCATGTTCTTCGTAGAATTCGCCGCGTTCGGTCAAAAGATGGCGCTGAGAAAGTCGACCAATGAGCGCTGAGCAACCCGACACCAAGCTGGCGCTGAGACACTTTTTCATTGGCTGAGCGGATCATGTGATCTACGTAGTAGCCATGGTAGCACAAGAATCCGTTGCCAACAAGCCAAAGAGTTTCTGAAATCAGCGTGCTGTTAGGCTATAAAACTCATGCTGACGCCATCTTTTGACCAAACGCGTATTTTGGCCTTTCTGTATTCACTCTGACCACCTTCGTCTAGGATCGGCTGCCAAATTTTCTCACAAATATTAATACACTCATTGAATGGAATCATCACGACCAACAAGCTAATGAAAAGCTTTATTGAATAGATGAAAATTGATCTCAAAAGACCTAAAGCAAGTCAGCACACTTAACTAGGCGATATTGCAAGCGAGCAAAATCACAGCTGTAGTTGGTGCCAAGTGTGCGCTGGACAGCGATGCCGGCGTGGAACCCTCTCGCCAGCGATGTCCGATATCGCCTACGGGCTGCGTGGCTGGCGAGAAGCCGGCGAGAAGATCGGTGGCGAGTGCAACCTAGATCGTTTGCGACATCGCCCAGTGTGCTGCTGGCTTTACGATGTCGATGATAACAAACCTACCACAATAATTGCCAAAGCCGGACCGACAAAGGCCCAGAAAACACCATGGTCGAAGGATAACCAACAACTGTAACAAAAGAATGGCAGTTGCAATGATCATACTGACTGATGAAGCCCTACCCAGTTGTGTACCGCGCCTCCTTCGGTTTATTCGCTCTCCACAACTGACTTCACTTCGGGAAATTCGCCGCGTTTGATCAACAGATAGCGCTGAGAGAGTCGACCAATGAGAGCGCCGAGCAACCCGTAACTAAGCTAGCCTGAGTCTTTTCTTTGGCTGAACGGATCATGTGATCGAGTAGCCATGGTAGCACAAGAACATTCGCGTTGCCAACGGGCCAAAGAGTTCTGAAAGTAGCGTGCTGATAGGCTATAAAACTCGCGCCAGGCCCTGACGCCATTTGTTGACCAAACGCAGCAAATGGATTAGTTCCTCCGGTTCCTCATTGTTTTATGTCATCTTATTTATTGTAAAGCGCCGCTGACAATTCAGTTTTAAGCGGCGCTATATAAATCCATCAAATAATAATAATAATAGAAACAGCTATACCGGTAGTCTGCGACGGAAGCACTGTGCTGTCAGTTTAGCCGAATCGGTAGATGTCGTCCTGGGTAACCCTAAAGTTTACCCAGGACCAACCTGGGTAACCCTAAAAGTTACCCAGGACGATCCTGGGTAAACTTTAGTGTACTAAAGTTTACCCAGTTTGAAATTCGCGCGATACAGGTGCCCATGCCTCCACAGTGCCGCTGGCAATTTCCCGCGCCAGTGCATATAAATTCATCCCGAACTAGCCACTGCAGTTTGACGTCACGTTTACCCCTTCAAACAGTTCGTATTTTCCTTCCACGAACTTAACCAGTTTCTTTTTGATTTCTCGACCTTTAGATGTGAACTAACCGTCCCTATAAGATGCGATCGAATTCAAATACATCTGCAAATCCTATGCAGCTACACGAGTGACGTTATCAGCTGCCATTTTGCCGATTTGATGGATTTCGTTCACTGAGGTATGACTAAGTGCCGTTTTCAAGATCCTCGACCGCAGGTGTAGAAGTGCGAGAATTTCAAACTGGGTAAACTTTAGTACACCAAAGTTTACCCAGGATCGTCCTGGGTAACTTTTAGGGTTACCCAGGTTGGTCCTGGGTAAATTTTAGGGTTACCCAGGACGACATCTACCGATTCAGCGTCAGTTTAGCCATGTAAAGAGATCGCGTGAAAAGTTTAGGGTCAAACTCACTGTTCTGGTGTGCCGTATCCGTCTGTCTGTGTGGCACCAAGTGATACCCCCACTACCACGATCGATGTTCCTGAAAGAACATACAATGCACGGATGCTTCTGTTGAATGTACAGGGCACTTTTTATTTTAGATGAACTAAGATCCCTATTAAAATGAAATGGTCCATGGACCATGTGCTCACCCGTAGTGTAATGACAGAGAGAGGTACATGTACATGTCAGTTATGCGCAATCTGGGTCAAGTCATTCCCAAATTACAGGAGTTTGATGATTTGGGGGTTATGCCACCTGGTGGCCATATTGGGTGGATGTCCGATCCGGTCAAAATTTTATGTGCACATATAGATTATCTAGAGGGGGGGCACATATGAAATTTGAACACGCTGGGTCACGTCATTCCTGAGTGATAGCACTTTGATGATTTTCGGGTTATGCCACCTGGCGGCCATATTGGAAGTCAAATCAGGCCGGAATTTGACGTGCACATAAAGGTCATCTAGAGGGAAGTACATATCATGTTTGAGCACTCCGGGTCAAGCCGTTCCTGAGTTATAGCACTCAGATGATTTTCAGGTTACGCCACCTGGCGGCCATATTGGATGCCTCAGCCAATCAGAAAGCAGTAAAATCATCATTGAATGATACCTCGTATGTGCAAAGGGCTGAACATACGAGGTTTTCGAGGTTTTGATTCAAAATCAAAACCACGTACAGTATGTGACGCATAACATGATATTTTGTCTTTTGTGATATCCTGCTTTTTTCGTTTTTTGCTCCTCCTGTAGAATTTTGTTTTGTGCACATACGAGGTTTTGCCAGAACACCGTCGTTATATCTGTGGCTAAAACTAAATAGAGATGAATTATATTGTCAGAGCTACCTACCCCAACCGGCTACTGAGTACCACACTTTCCTCGGACTCCCATGGCGGAATACTCTCACTAAGAGTAGGTACAATTCAATTCCCTCCGTCAGCATGAACACGAAGGCAGCCAGGAAGAAAAGATGTAACAGGGCTGCTATTGCCACGCATACAGCCTTTGTGTTTGTATGAAAAAGAACAAGTAAAACAAGTAAACGGGGAGTCTATGTATAATACAAGGGTCAATTCATACATCTAGCGTCCAATGGAAATATCTAGTAAGTCACATTTTTGGAAAAAATGAGTTAAAAGGCCAAATTCGTACTTACTAGGTATTTTTTCATCATAATAAACAGGGTTTGTTTGCAAAATGTTCGCCAAAGCCTCGGAAAGACAGTGGTGCACTTACTCGGTTTTTACGTCTAAGTCATCAGAATTGTGACTTACTACGTTTTTACCTTGGCAAATTCAGCATGAAATCAGACTAGAGGTAAAACATAGCAAATTGCATTTAATCCTGTTGTATGACATATCTTTAATTAGGAGTGTTTTCCACAACAAAACTCTACCAAGTTGTCATTCCACATAAACCCATTTTTCTCGAAAACAACAAAATGTGACATACTAGGTATTTCCATTGGACGCTAGACTTCCTCGCCGGAACATTTGCGAAACTTCTCACGAAGCATTTTCCATTTCGCATCATCCATTCCACTGATCGACGAGGAAAGAAGACTTTCGAATCGAAGGTGCAAGATGGACAGATTTCGGTCTCAATAACCGGAGGTCAGTTTTGCTTGCAGCCATCTTTGATCGATATTCATCGTTTCGACGACCCGCCGCCATCTTGGTTTCCATGGAGATTTCTTGGAACCCGCGCATGCGCACTTTTTTGGTAGGCAAACCAACGCAAAGTGATTGTTCAAGAGATACGAATTTGCCCCACTGTGTCCCACAGGCCCGTGCGAGGCTACCAGATGTAACTGCGCATGTGCAGTTTGCAAGAAATTCAAGATGGCGGGGGGGGGCGTCGAAACGATGAATACATGTACTTTGTACATGTATATCGGACACACATGTACAAGGAATTTCTCCTGTCTCTGCCCCTTAATGATTTCATGATTGCTGCACTTTCTTGGTTTTCGTTAGCCTACATGAAACACTTACTAGGACCGAACTTATAGGCCCAGGCCTACAGGGCGTTTAACATTTTCCAGCGTGTAACTTGGGCAAGTAAATGGAAAGTTCCTGTGCACTGACTGAGGCTCCGCGCTGCTAAGTCACCAGTAGAGAGTTTTCGCAAAGCCCCCGAAACGCCGATGCGAACGCCTACCCTTTTGTTCGGTGCTCTTTTCGTGGCATCGAATAATGGGTTTGGCGTTCGCGTTGGCGTTTCGGGGGCTTTGCGAAAACTCTTAGGGAGTTTTCGCAAAGCACCCGAAACGCCGACGCGAACAATCCTTTTTTTCTTCGCTCTGTTCTCTTCGCGGCATCGGAGAATGGGATTGGCGTTGGCGTTGGCGTTGGGGCTATGCAAGAACTCTCTAGTAACCTTTTGGTGAATAAGGCTTGTACATGTAAATGTTGGACGCGTTTAAAAGAATTATTGCCCACCCTTTTAAAACTTCACATTTAATGTGTTATGGCAATAGGGGCAGTTAGCCGCGCATATTACCAACAGATGGCAGCAAAGTTCTAGCGGACCAATGTACAGGAAAATCTACATGATTGCTGCTCGATCAATATTGACTGGGTCCGCTATGCATTGAATTGGGCCGTAGTGTCACCTATTGGTCAACTCTCTGACAGCTCCTATAGACAAAGAGGCCATGGAAGAAAAGCGTACCATACCGGATTTTCCGTTTTATCCACGCCAACTATGAATATGAGATTGGCCAGCAAGAGACTGACGCTGAGATTCAGGAGGTTAACCGACCGGTCAGATTTCATCGCCCTGTGAAGGGAATTGTAAGGGTGAATTTCTGGATGACGGCACGTTTAACCAGCTGCGCCATCCTGAGAACATCGTTCTTAGCGCTCGCTCCCTTCATCACCGCGGTGACGAAGGGAGGGAGCGCTAAGAACCCATGATGTTCTCAGATGAGCTCTGCAGATCAGGGCCCACTTATCCTTTGTTCAACACAAAAGATAAGTACATGTATCACACTTTGACTTGTACATGTACAGTCTTGTTCGTATTAATATCAACACCTATTATCTCAAATATCCCATAAACCACCAAACCAATTTAAAAGCGGTTTTCTGCATAAGGTCAGAAATCTTGTTGACTACAACTGGGCATCAATGTTTTTGCACAAGATTCACTTCTTCATTGCGTAATCTGTCGTTGAAAAAAGATCCGAAAAAAAACTTTTTTTTTCTGGATTTTTCACCAAAATTCCTTTGCTAGAATGAAGTTATGCCAAAATAAAGGCGATTTAGCAAGTTACTGTCAAAATCGGCCATTTAGTTTTTGAAAAATTGACGTTTTTGTAAAGCTATATCAACACCACTTGTCTTCCACTGCCAACAGCTTATGAGACGGTCCCTACATAATAATGCAAACCATACTTCATGTCCCTTGTGTAGGCCGTCAGTGCATACAAAATCCATAGGTCTACAGAACAGGGCTGAGTCCTATGTGGCAAAAGTGTTACATAATAATTTTTCAAGTGTGTGGAGGCTTTAGTGACCAATTCATGCACTGGTTAACTTCAAACAAAGATGACAAAGGCTACTAAGTTCTTTCTCAATGCCTGTTACTTTTTGCAATACAATGTCATGAACAACCAGTACAGGTCACAACATTTATCTCTGCCTATACAGTGACCCATGCATGGTGTATGGTTTGCATTATTATGTAGGGGCCGTCTCATAAGTTGTTGGTAGTGGAACACAAGTGGTGTTGATATAGCTTTACAAAAACCTCAATTTCTCAAAAACTAAACGACGTATTTTGACAGTAACTTGCTAAATCACCTTTATTTTGGCACAACTTCAATCTGGCCAAGGAATTTTGGTGAAAAATCCAGAAACAAACATTTTTTTTTTTACCTTTTTTCAATGACAGATTACGCAATGAAGAAGTGAATATTGTGCAAAAACATTGATGCCCAGTTGTAGTCAACAAGATTGCTGACCTTATGCAGAAAACCGCATTTAAATTGGTTTGGTGGTTTATGAGATTGTTGAGATAATAGGTGTTGATATTAATACGAACAAGACTGTACATGTATAGTTTTATGAATATGGACCCAGGGGCCATATGGATAAAATATCTTAACTGTAAAATTTCCCTTACCTTTTGTTTGGAACAATATAGTTTAAGAGAAATTTTACAGTAAAGATGTTTTGTGCATATTACGGCCCCTGGGACCTTATTCACAAACCCCGTAACTTTAAGGACACGCAAATCAATTGTCATGCTGACAGTGAACAACAGGTGCCCGCAATTGCACAATAGTTTACGCGCCCCGTAAAGTTATGAGAACTTCGTGAATAAGGTTGCCGATGTCGACAACGGGCCGTATTGTTCTCGATGGTTTTACAATAGACTTTAAGGTCGACCTTAATGTTAAGGAAGGTTCTAAAATACGACCCGGTGTAACGGTACAGAGTGTCCCCCTGTAAAAAGTGTCCACTTCTATTGTTGAATGACGGAATAAGCGGCATGACTATAGAAAACCAATCCCCAGAGATTAGAATGTAACAGTAGGATCTTTTGTTCCAGGGACAGTTTTTCCTGGGGACATTCTTTCCCTATACACCTGTTTTAACCATGCAACCAGGGAAATTTCTTCATTTGAATGGTATTCGTTTCGTGGACGCATGTAATGTACCGTCTGGTCCGTTGTTGAAAGTGACAATGGGGACGCTAGCTCAACCGAGGGGAACACACCGAAACCCGGTCCTAATACAATGGACTCCTTTTGTGTGGGAAATTGATAAGGACCGGGATGTTAGTTTCATTTCAGTACATGTACATGTAGTTTTATCCACTAGTGACACCAATTGAAAAAGGCGTCTATCGTCCCATTGTCAAGATACATGGAGACATGAATAAAATATACTATACTTACTTCCAAAACACCGAATATAAAATAATTAATGCCGCCAGACAACCGATCGAAACACTGCATCCAATTTTGGTTATCCACCCTAAGATCTCTTCATGTTTTTCATTCCGGAACTTAAACTGAAATATACGTCAACATGATTCGAAAATCGTCAGATTGTTATTTTCATTTTGTTGCGTTTTATTTTTATTTCGTTTGGACTAATGTATGCGGTACATGTACACCCTTAGTCAAAAGTAAATAGACAGCTACCAAATTCAATATTTCTTTTAATATTAATGAAACGCATTTTTTCTTTTTATGCTCACTCATAACAACTGCTTCGGCACCTCTTTCCACCGAAATGACCCAGGTATACAGTTTAGTGACTTTTTGGTGAAAGATTGAAATTTTGTCAAAAAATGAGGTTTTTTATTATCGCCTTCGCAAAATTGAGAACCTGAGCATTTTACAGCTCTACTGTTTCCAGACACAATGATATTTTGAAATAAAGAATTGGAGCTTCTGCAACCGAGTTATTGATGGTTTCTTACAGGCAATTTTAGGGTTTTCCAGTTGCCAGTCTGACACCACATTCATAACCAACCAGTTGTGACGCGGCAAGTTCAGGGTCACGAATAATAATCGCTATTCATACTGGGCCTATTTGACCGAGCCTTTGGAATTTCAATAAGAAATAATGTGAATAACAATAAGGCCTAACAAGTGGGCCCGGGATGACGTTCCGAGCTATGGGCGATTACCGCAGAGAGCTAACCACAAAGCATGTTTGCCCGTTCAAAACTAAACTATAGTGCACAATACAATCCCAATAATGATGCAACGCACTCAATGTGGTTTGCCCCGAGCGTGTGCTCTGTGACGGAGAACTGCTGAATATTCAACACTTGGTCGGTGTGAAATACGGAAGAGCACGTGGAAGATCAAACTTGGCTAACCGAACAAAATCACGGCAAAAGTCCCTCTGTAACTTCGTCCCCCCTACAGATCCATGGGATCCGAAAGCTAGATTCTACTCAGAAACAAATGTGCTTCAAGATGGCATAGGTGCGATCACCAACAAATCCCGAATAAAAAATCACTTTTTTTGATGAAAATTCAAACTTTCACCAAAAAATCAGTTCAAAGGACAGCAAGATAATTTTGGTCTAAGGTGCCAAAGCAATTGTTATCAATGGAAATAAAAAGAAAAATTGTGCCTCGCTGCTATATTAGGAAATATTGAATTTAGTAGCTGTCTATTTACTTTTGACTAAGGGTGTACATGTACGTACGTTGTAATGTACTGTGTTTAGTTGATAACTAATGTGTTTAGTTGCCAATGCGCCGACACCCATTGGAGGAGATCACATTTGGTGGTGCGTTACATGTGGCGAAATCTGACCGCGTATTTCAACCTTTGTCTGCATGTAATTCACACAAAATATAACCGGGATGAAAATGTCCGATTATGAATTTTAAATTTTAACCTCCACAATTACGGTACATTAGCGAGTTTTCGCAGCCCCCGAAACGCCAACGCGAACGTCTATCCTTTTGTTCGGAGCCTTCTTCGTGGCATCGAACAATGAGATTGGCGTTCGCGTTGGCGTTTCGGGGGCTTTGCGAAAACTCCCTATTGTATTTCTGCGTCAGCTTGTATCTGCCACCAAATGTGAATTCACCCATTAATCAGTTCAATTTTTAGACATCGCCGACTGCCACTACAAAACATATCATCGGAGGCAGTCATGTGCAAAACATGAAAGTTTTATAGGTACTGATGTTATATGAGCCCTGTTTGCACTACATAGAAATCCCCGGGCTTTTTGAGAGCCCGGCTCTGAAAAATCCCTCCTGAGACCCGGCGCGCGTCACTCAAATTTTGTGACGTGGCCTAAATTAAGCCCTCCAAAAACCGTTCGAGGTCAGAGGGGCTTATTACCACCGGGTTTTTCATCCCCGGGCCTATTAGACCCGGGCTTTTAACAGGTGTAAACAGAAAAAGCCCGGGTTCGACGCGGGTTTTTTATGTGGTGTAAACAGGGCTATTATGACGGTTAACTTTGTAAAGAATAAACTTTAAATATCATCCGTACCTCAGATGGACTCATAAGAATGGCAAAGTTTGTGAGATGTGAACACTCGCAAATAGTCTTGTTATCCGTCGATCTGTTCGATCTGACGCAGCCAACCGAGGACCATCCACCACTGAGTTGGGATCCANTACGACAGGCATTTTGAACGCCAACTCGGCATGTGATTGGTCAGCCAAACGTCATCAACGGTCGCGCCATGAGTCATATCTATTTTTAGAGACTCCCCGCAACGTTGAAAGTCTTTATTGCTCATTTGCATACGTGTGTCAGAAAACAGGCAAACATGGCGGACGCGGCCTGTTGTAGTAGTGGAGGAACGGAGCGATACGACAGGGGACCAGTCTACTATTTTTGGTATAATTCGTCAAAGACAAAATAAAACTAGAACTGTGAAATTTGCTTGACAGCAAATTTGATGGTCCCTACATCAGAAAATGGAAATTGAGTGAAGAAAGAACAAGGAGGGGTATGACTCTGTGGCACAGCAGTCGGGTTCCCATCCTCCTGGAATGTCTTCCTGGTGAAGGACACACCAGATGTTCTGAGATGTTCTCAAAGAACATCTCAGAAAACTTCGACATGTTGTGGAATGTTGTCGCATTTTTAGAACGGACTACTGTTCTGACTCATTTCGACAGTTGTCAGTAACAACACGTTTTAAGTTTTCAATCGCAAGGAAACAGGAAAAAACACTTCGTTGCTGTGACACGGAACCGTGTGAAGTGGATACATGTACTTAGAATTAAGTCTGAATCACAATCCTTCTTTCACTGACCTAGCAGTTGAGAAATTCCAATGTACACACGTTGCTTCAAAGCCTTCCATCTGAAAAAAAAGAATCGTTTTGCCCTCAAGTCGTCAGGTCGTCACCAGTCAGGTCGGTTCTCCCTCAGCCAGTTCACCAGGGCCGACCGCACAGAAAGTCCGATAGCGCTACCGGCGCCTATCGGCAGTTAGTTAACGCCGATAGGCACCGAAAGCACTATGGGACACAGAAAGAAAAAACGATCTCATCTCGAGATAAAATGAATATCCAACTCTTGTCCCTAAAATGAGTTTCTTTTGCAACTCGAATAGACATAACTGGGTCTCCACTTGAGATGACATTGTCTCCAACTGGTTAAAATGATTCTTAGCTGTCTCCACCGGATTGTCTGTTGTCTCGAATCAAATAAACAAGTGATGTCTCCATATAAAAAAACACGTTTCACACCCAGTGGGTTTCGAACCCAGGACCCTCTGACTGCAAGCCGGACACCAGAACCACCACACCACCGAGCTCCTCATATGAGCAGATTTTGGTTCGCCTTGGTTTGTTTCACCCAATTTTCTCCAGCTGATGCCCTGTCCCATCGACTGGAGAACTGAGAAAACTCAAAATGAGCAGACTTTGTCTCCACTTCAGAATGAGACTCTAGTTGCAGTTATCTCCAGTCGATGCAAGAGGGCTCCAGCCTTAGAAAACTGGTACTCATTCTCGGTTCGAGTAGCAAAGGAAACTCATTTTAGGGACAAAATAGGCTGGAGACTCATTTTATCTCGAGTTGAGATCGATTTTTTTTCTGTGGACTTTCTGTGCGGTCGGCCTAGGAAACCATCAACCAATGGTAAAAACCATCAACCAATACCAGAAATTGTTCTGCTTCGGGAATTGGATGAATTATGGAAGTCCATGGAGGTACCTCCATGGGAAGTCCAAGAACTACAACTACATTATCGCACCCCATCCCACCTCGATAACAAATAGTCTTCCTCCTTTGAAGGACATGTTTTTCAACACATGTATTCGTACAGACATGACTCACTCTAATGTTTTTTCAAAGTTACTTACATATTCGTTGTGTTCGATATGCAGTTCTATTGGAGGATCAAATGTAACATGCTCTTGAGTTTCATCGGCCAAATATACCTGCTGTGTACGCAAGAATATATGTTGGCTTGCTGTCACAGCATGCTGTGTACCCAACCATAGTTTTTCAGTTGCATACACAGCATGCTGTGTACATATCCTCGGCCATAATAGTCTTCCTCCTTTGAAGGACATGTTTTTCAATACATGTATTCGTACAGACATGACTCACTCTAATTTTTTTCAAAGTTACTTACATATTCGTTGTGTTCGATATGCAGTTCTATTGGAGGGTCAAATGTAACATGCTCCTGAGTTTCATCGGCCGAAATCACCAGGGTGACGACGTTGGAATTTATACATGTATTATTTGAACTGTTTGAGCTGAAAATGATTTTTGAAGAGTGTGACATCGTTATGTACCGATCTTGATTTGAGCAGCTCGGACAGTAGTAGGCCTATCTTCACTCGAAGTTTTCATATGGGGTAGAAGACGGATCTGGGAATTCAACTTGGTACGCCAGAGGTCCAATGCAGTACGTTTTTCCTCTCGGCAATGAGTGTTAAAAACAATTTGGCACTGGCGCAAGGTTTTCGGCCGATATCTCCGCAACGGCTGGGTAAATTTTGACATACATCAATTGACTTGTCTTTCTTGTCGACATCTTTCTGTTATCTTCATTTTTCACGTAAGGCCGACATAACGGATCGCTTTCTCAAAACCCAATTCATTTCGCGACGATGTTCAGTGCAATTTATACATGTTGGATGCATTGCGTCATTACTGGCCGCCATTTCGGCCGTAAACATGAACTGTGATTGCGGGTGAAAGAACTTTTTTATATCACATTTAGGCAAAATGACAGCGATGATGCCTGATGAATTTTACATGATTTACGGTTCGTCTCACGCGAAATTGCCTTGCATCGACATTTCAAGATTTCGTTGCGCACCAAAAATAAACGCCTTTACCTTTCAGGTGAACTACCAGCATTCAAAATGGAATGGAGGGTCTTGTATTGAATAAAGCCTAATCCCACCTCCGAATCTGTGAAAAGATGGACGACAGATGGTTTTTGTCAAGAGATAATAAGGAGGTATTTGGGGTGTCGGGGTGGCGCAGTGGAAACATCGGCGCCTGCCACCACGGAGGTCGCGGGTTCGATCCCCAGGTCAGTGCCAGTGGCTTTATATGGTAGAGAGGGCGATCTCTCCTCGACATCATAGCTTTCCTCCGGTGGCTCCGGTTTCCTCCTACATATCATTAATATCGCCCAATATTGTTTGATGAGTAGCTATAATGCCTTAAGTGGGCGCTTGCACTCCTAAAATAATTTTTTTTAATATTGGGGAGGTTTCGCAAATCTGACGGAACACGAAGTACGAAATACGAAATCGGGCTTCATTTCCATGACGTAATGTATTTTAAGAGATGGTTGCTACCACAATCGCTTGCTGCAAGTCTGAGCATCTTTCAACGTATGAAGTTAGACCGATAGAGTTACGGTGTATATTAAAACTTTGAAATTTATCTTTCGTTGCCACTTCGTAGGTACGAAGTGGAAATTTAAAAATTCTAAATGCACCATAACTCTCTCGGTGTTACGTGATATGCTGAAAGACGCACTGGCAGCAGAGCCATTTGTGGTACCAACCATCTCCAGAAAAACGTTAGGTCCTGGAAATGAAGTTGAATTTCGTATTTCGTACTTCGTGTTTCGTCAGATTTGCGAGACCTCACTAAGCGACATCGGAAGATGTGTCTAAAATGCTGTATTCATATCCACTTCGTGCAGTGGAAAATCTGATAAACCATACATGAACTCACAGTGGTAATGCCTATTTTTTCCAGGTAGAAATCTCAAAAGAGTAGAGAGAACTACATACCATTGTAGGCCCTATACACTGATTCGCCGTCCATTTTGACTGTAGCCGTCGCCCATTCTGGGATTTGGTGAAATGTAGGCCCGGGAAGTTGAAGTGATGTTTGGTGCAGCATGGCTAGCTCAACTTTCGTTGACTGAAGAACTGGGAAAATTG
>NMRB01005485.1:2517-15221 GCA_002633025.1 Notospermus geniculatus
CCGCAGTCAGCCGGAAGAAGAAATCAAGGCAACCAATGAATAATAAAAAACAAGACAAAAAACGGCGACGATAACAACAATAACCGAGCGACACTGAATCTATTTGTGCCGGTTTCGCCACCCAATCAAATAATTAGAGTCGTAACCCACTTCCTGTAATTAATACTCCTCCAATTATTCCTAATGAGGGTATCAATGTTTGAAAGGCATCCTCGCCGGAAGGTGAGAGGTTTGATGTCACGTGATACACTGTTCATTTGACCACATCATAAAAGGTGTGGGGAATCTTCAACCATGATTATTAATGATTGTGAAGCTTAAAGCGCTTTCCACTGTAGTTTCAAAGCGCTTCACATCATTACAGCTCATTCAGCGCATCACGTGATTATTTCTGACCGATACGAAGTGCGAAGGAGCCACGGTGCTGCAGTGGTTCGGGTCTCCGACTAGCGGTCAGAGGGTCCCGGTGTATTATCCGCCAGTGTTCCCTATCTGTGAGTGTTCCCCTCCTATTGTCTGACGGAAAAAGCGGCGACTTGACAATAGAGGACACATATAGAAACATGTCGATCTATCTGCCAGCGTTTCCCAAACAATAAGGCCGCAAGGGGGACACACTCACCCACAGAAACACTGGCAAATATAGCCGTGTTTACACCTATGCAATTTTTCCAGGCCCGGGTTCGAATTTAACCCGGATCCATTGAATTTTCTGTCCACACCTATTATTCGTCTTACGATATTGAACGCTGGCCATGCTATTTATAGACACACCACCCATTCAATTTTAGCAGACCGACACCTGTCGGTGGGCTCAGTAAACGTTTTAGCCCGGCATTTTTCTGTCCACACCTTTGAAATTGCCGGGCTAAAGTATAATCCGGATCAGACCCACCGAGCGAAAGCGGGCTAAATTAGTCCGGCAATTTTTAATCCGGATCCGATTTTCATAGGTGGAAACGCAAAAAAGGCGGGTCAGAGCCGGGTCAGGTCCGGCAATTTCCTCAGGTGTAAACACGGCTTATAACACCTGGTTCGAATCACACTGTGGCGTGAGACTTTGGGCAAGTCTCTTTGCCTCACTGGCCTCTCTCCACCCAGGTGTATCTCTCCCCAGCCGTTTTTGAGAAAATTCAATTTTTCTGCGACCATTTACTTTTTGAAGGACTGTACATTATGATTGTACCATGTGTCAGCTGTTGTACACGAAATTGAAATCAATGCACTCAACATTCGGAGGTTTATAGCAAAAATAACGCAAAGGAATCGAAGCGTAGAACCTGCAGTCAAACATGGCATTTGTATCGACGAAGAGAAAGAACTTATGTGCAAAACCTGTGAGAATTTTCGTGACGCTCCGTCAGAACTTTGCCAGCTGATAACAAAGACGAGAGAGACAATGCGCATCCCCGTTAGGCAAGCCCACATCTCCACGTACCGCTGCATCACAATGGTATTCCTTTCAATTTTTGCTTTGCGTTTCGTCGATTTGCAGCTGATACCGCAATAAGGTAAGCAGGTATTGGGAAATATGATGCTTATCTAATAGTTTTGGTATAGATTTTTGGCCTCCAGAGTTTGGTATCCTAGCCAATACTCGAAGGCACAGGGGTTAGTATCAGTCTTGCAACAAAGACTCCATATTCAAAGACTCCAGATTCGGCCAACTGCAGGAGACACTCTTGAAGTGGCAAAAGTGCATAATGCTATAAACAGTTCGCTACAGGCTGGCTGGGCCAGGAAAATTTCCCCACAGGAGCCAATTTTTATCTTTTTATGCCCAAAAGGGAGTAATAAATAAAAGTGGAAAATAAGAAGTGGGAAATTTTGGAATTTTGCGCGAATGTTTCAATTTCTCAAATTGTGAGAAAATTTTTCCCATTTTGAGAAATTTTCTAAAAATGACATGACATTTTGTCTGATTTTTCGGGCAATATTTCTCAAAATGGGAAGAAAATTTTCCCCAATTTGAGAGATTGAAAAACTCGAGCAAAATGTCAAGATTTCCCAGTTCTCATTTTCCACTTTATTTTTTACTCCCTTCCAATTACAATTCTGTTGTAGGCCTGAGGCTAGGCGCACATTCACGGTAAATCTCAATGCGGTAGGGGTGTTTTTTAAACTTGACTGACCCGGCTGAATGACGGCTGGCTTAATCAGTTCAATGCCAAATCTAGTCCCCAGGTGGAGTGCTGAGAAGTCATGCCCTACCTACTATTGGCCGAAGACGAACACAGATTGATTCCACTGGTGGAGCCTTGTTAGTGACAGTGTAGGCCTACAAACTAGGCCTACACATTAACCAGATTATATATTGCACTTTCGGTACAAAAATAACGTTGTCGTAAAGTTTACGTTTATCGCTTGATTTCTAAACCTCCCTAGTGTCAAAGTTTGGAAATGAAGGAAACCCGGACGTGTCTTACCGTTCATCGCACTTGATAGCAACGACGTTGTCAGCGCCGAGGCCAAGAACTGCTCCGGCTTGCTTTATCGAGTAGTGGCTCTGAAAATATACATGACGTACGAATAAAAGACAAAATTAATGAGGAACCGGCACACTAACGTCACGACGTGGCGCTGCGAGCGGTTGTGCCGAAGTCCCTTTTTTCTAACGTTATTTCCATTTATTTCTGGCGTGAAAATAAAACATTTGTGTTGGTCGCCCGACAGTAAAACTTACATCATCGTGTAGCAGATGCAATTTTCTTTTAATCTCATTCCTTTTTTTCTTAAAATGAAGAGATACGATGGCGATAAAAGCAACGGGCCGTACTTACATGTACAAAGGGTGTTTAAGATAGACGCGTGTAACTTCGTCAAATGCATGTTGGAAGTGTGTGCATTTAGTGATTGTTACAGAAGTTACACGCGTCTAAGTCTTAATCGCGCGATGATCAACCTTTTGAATAAGGCCCAACGCCCTTTGTATCATTTTTCCTGTAGAAACATGAACAGAAATTTTTTTCATGGCGCAACGTCAACACCTAAAATGACGTCGTTTCGGTACAACCGCTCGCAGCGCCGACCTGTCGGGATAAACCGCAGGGCGGGTCGGGTTCCCCATTGCTTGGTTTTGTTTCGTAAACCTTTTTCAGGCCCTCGTTGGCAAGCGTATATTTCAGAATCAAGGTGGCACTTCCTGTTGCGTTTGTCTTTGTTGGAAAAGTAAAAAAAAAATCGCCGATTGGAAATCGCGACTCACTCTGCGAGTTTTCTTCCGCCGATGACAAATGGATCGATATCACGTCAATTTGATATGATTGACAGGTGTTTAGGTATTCTATCGCTGATTGAGGCGCCAAATGGCTGCTTTACGCCTGTGTGGTTAGCAACAGAACCGATCCCACGTGGCGTGTGGCAATAATGCCAAAACGTGGACAGAATAATCATCAGTTCGAGTGGAGACTCAAGCCTCTTATTTAACGAGCCAATGCACAGCAATCGTCGTCTTAAACTTTGTTACAAGATTTCTAATTGGCTGAGGTCGACCCTGAAAATTTGTTTACATTTTGCATCAGGTTTTTTGATTGGCTACCGTACATGTAACACACTCTCTGATTGGCTTACCTGTTCTCCTGTGTAGACAACAAGCTGCGGCGTCGCGCCCATGCCCTTGTGTTTACACTCTGGGAAGAACTTGTGCCGGGCTGCGTTTATCGCGTACAAGTTGGATATGGCGCCACCTTTTGGACAAAGAAAAATTAAGAAGCGTTGAATGAGACGAAAATATTATTTCGGTAGCTAAGGCTATTTGGTTGTCGAACTGAAATTTTCGAGACCAGTGTTTTGATCACGGTAATGAAATATAAACAAAGAATGGTAAGCTTATGACGTTTGTCCTGGAGTCATTTCCTGGCGGATTGCCCCATGCGCACTGTGTAAATAGCAAACTGCCCCATGTGCGCATGCGCACTATGTAAATAGCAAACTGCCCCACGTGCGCATGTGCAGTGTGTAAATAATTCGTAGACTAGTACCTGATCCTACCAACCTGCGGGCTGCAGTCGTGGCTAGTTTGGTAGGACCAGTATTGGCCGCCATTTTGGGAGGAATTCTGCCAGTGACGTCACTTGGGAAATTTATGTAAATTATGTAAATTTATTCAATTCTCAATACGGCTGACGTACCGCAGTGCAGATACATGTAGAAGGTTACCTCCATTTGACCCAGGAAATCCACCAATCACCAAGGTGTTTAAAATAGAAAGGTATCAACACATAGTAGTTCTTATACTTGTCACCTGCGCCAGCAGCGGTCCTAACATATGCAAAAGTCCGATGTAAAGGTTTCAGGACCGGGTACCAGTCTAAATAATTCGTGGTTGTCGTGATAGATAAGACTGGTGTCCCTCACCTGGTGCGAATATACCATCTCCGTCGAGCCAACCGACGTACTCGCGCATCTTCTGAAGGGTAACTTCCTCCATCAGGGTAAAGACAGGAGCAATTTCGTACGTGAACCTAAAAATAGACGCAGTAAATATACATTACATGTACTAGCATATTGACCCGCGGGGAACACATTTTGAGGGAGTGTGTTTGTCATTGAATATCCTGTGGGTAGAGAGTGTGTTGCTTTATAATGATGAGTTTGTTTGGAGGGCCAGTTTCATGGCTAGGAATCAAATCCATGAGCAGTGAGGAGTTTTCACTTTATAAACAGCAGCATCACGTCTGGTTTATTACACCTCTTCAGCTCATAATGCCAAGGTGACCCAGATTCATGATAGCTATAGGTTCACATGAGTCCTACTGTGTATCACTCATTCGTAGGTCACGGTCACTCCCGTTCTTGTAGATGGCAGCGCAGGTCACCACACATCTGATTTTCTCTCTTTTTCATGCAAATCATCACTTTTAAAACCAAAATACCGTAACAAAACACGCTCCTCCTATTGTACTGTACACATAGGCCGCTCTTCGTAGGATTCAAGCCCTAACTAAGGGGGAGATAGGGCAGAAAGTCCGATCCACCCGACCTGTGTACAGTCATTACATAGCAAGGTATAGCAGATAAACATGTCAACTCAGGTTGATAACAAAATCCAACATGGCTACCGTCCATTATAGTATAGATGTTGGCTATGGATACCTCCGCTCCTTCTAGACTTTTCCCCTTCCTCGAGACAGAGGACCAGTCTACGCTCCTTCCTTCTCAGGTATGTGTGTACAAGCAGTACTACCAGTGGGACTTGACGCCCTTCTAATTCTCGCAGCATTTTTTCGACGCTGATACCATTAGATAGCCAGGAAAATTTGCTGCTATGTTGAGACCATTTTCTCCACCTTTTTTTGGTTTGGAGATATTCAAGAAAAACTGCTGTCCATTTATTTTTGGCCATGAGTGAGGCCTACATGTTTAAGTTTAGTAGAAGTATGCGGTTGCGGTTTTTTTGGGGGGCACCCTGTATACGTGGCTGAGCCGCGTGGTTCTGCCATATTCGTTTCAAATCGGGTTTGATATTTGGTGCAGCCGCACACAGCAGCGGAACGATATTCTTGTCTCAGCAAATTCGGCTGCGACCCAAATAAAGCTGTGCCAAATGCAAAGTACGTCTGAGCGTTATTTGTCTGTGTGGGCCTAGTTTTAGCCCAGACTTGCAGAAACTCCATCACAGGTATTATCATTGGAAAGGCCTTTTTGAAAGCCTTCCATTGAATACCTTTATGATGGGTTCTAACATAATGGTTTAACTTACAAATTTATCATTTTATAAATGTGGACAGTATCCCTTTAAACCTCAACAGATTTGCATTCTGACTGTTCCATATGATAGGCAGGCCCCTTCTACATGTTTATCCTCCGAAATGGAATTCAAGGCATCAAGTTGACAGACTCATGTACCCCACTACCATAAAAAAAGTTGAAGCTCTTGCCTATTACGCAAAGCCAAAATTCAGGCAGTGAGAGACATCTGGTGGCAACACATGAAGTGTGTCCCTCAGTTACTTCATCGTTCGGAGTTAAACCTTTATGGTTGATTCCTTTATGGTTCTAAGCATTTTTACACATTCTTTCATTTTCGAAAAAAAATTGGCCACGACAGTGGGAGTTCTACTACATGGGGATAGAACGTTTCACTCCCCCACCAATCATAAATTTCCAACCAGGATAATAAAAATGTTTTTGTGATTCAGAGTTATCCTGTAGAAATTCAAGAAAGTCCTTTTTAAGGTTTATCTGTAGATCTGACGAAAACCATCATTCCTCCACTCGCATGCTAATCACGTGACAAATTAGTGCAGTCGGGTTGACATAAATCAAGAACTCTCGCGGATACATTGAGGCGTGGTGTTATTTCTGGCATTCACGGGTCGCCGGAGTCTTGACGACCGGAAATTCCGTGATTTATTCGCACCCTTTGCGGTATGCTTGACGACGTGGAGATGGAACGTTGTGCTAAAGTTCACCAGAGCTAACTAGCCGTCGATTCGTGTTTTTGTTGAACACAAGTTCAGAAAATTTGTTAAAGGATCACGGTATTGCCACGTTTTCTCGACAGACGGCGTTGTCGGCGAATTGACCCGATTTACTACGTACATTTTGTAATGCATTTTTGTAGTTCATCTTACTGCCGCTAGGTGGCTCCCTCTACGTCGGCAGTCAAATAACGCATTTGAGATCCAATACCGTGCTCCTTTAACAATAAAGAGATAATGAAAAAATGTGTTGTTGTCACAGTCGACAGTCAATCAGATTATTTCACATGGGTGTGTGTCACTTTGACGTGACTTTCTTAACTCCAGTCCGAACAAAACCACGAATCGACCGCTAGGGAGCTCTCATGAACGTATGACTTTAAAGTCCGGCAACATCTAACTACATGTACGACCCAATGGAATGCGGAACCTAGTCAATTGATGGTTGGATTTTCTACGGACCTTTAATCACACGAGGCTCTTGAATAACAGATGTAACGTTTTTCAGTGAGGCCCGTGTGCCAGTGTGGCATTACAATAGATTGACGGAATAAGCGGCGACTTGACAATGGGCGACACACAGAGAAACCAGGGTAGGTGTGAAGGGAAAGAGCGAGTCTGTTTTCCAGTGTGTTCCGAACAATGGGAATCACACGGAAAAACGGCTACACTGAAAAACGTTACACCTGTGCACAGCGCGAACAATCGGGGAACAACCACAAATGGTCGACAGGCATGATTAAAAACCGCAAAGCTCTGCCACACACCATGACTTCCGCATTCCATTGGGTCGGAGTTAGATGTTGCCGGACTTTTTTCTTATGGCGGAAGTCCTAACGTGGCTGACACCACTTCAGATTAACCACGACACTTTTCAAAACAGGGTCATAATAATTAGCAAAACCGCTCGCGATATATTGATTTAGTAATTTAAGACCGGTTTTGTAATGAACACTCGAAGTAGGGAGGGCAAGGCCCGAAATGGTCAAATCGTTCGTCAGGGTGTACCCATTAGGGAGGTTTAGAAATCAAACGATAAACGTAATGTTAACGACAACGTTATTTTCGTACCCAAAATGCAATATAAAATCTGGAGAATGTGTTGTTTGAAAAATAACGTTGTCGTAAAGTTTACGTTTATCGTTTGATTTCTAAACCTCCCTAGTATGAGTCCAAAAGGGTTTGGGCATACTAGTAATTTGAGGTCTTTCGAGGTCTCCATTACTTGCAATGGTTTTCATACATTTATAAATAATTATCCTACGTATGCTTTTAACAAATTCTGCCCAAATATTTTACCCACCCAGCGAGCGATTAGACCTCTGATTGAGGCCAAAACGAGGCTAATGCATAAATTATTGATACTAAAAGGCCTAAACAAGGCATCCTAGAATAATGCCCCAGCGAATTTTCTACCCAAAGAACCTCTGTTTACCCCTCGCCCCAGAATTTTTCTGCGGTCCTGTGGCTATCTTCATTCTGATTGGTCATCACGAACACGTGATTCCACGACACTATGATGTCATATCGGAAGCCGATACGTATAAGCAAGTTGCAACATGTTTCCTAACGCTAATCCGCTCTCGTCTGCTTTCGTATCTGAGATGAAATCAATGGAACGACGATGTTGTTGGAATGATTATTTGAGTCATCGAAAACTCATCAATCGGGTTTAGGGGAAAAGTGACTCGGGTTTTTTTCCCCCTAATTTTCCTTTCCAACAGTTTAAAGCCGCACCTTATTGAATTCAGAAAGTGCTGACGTCCTCCGACGGTGTTGTGTAAAATGTACTATGCAGTGAATACATTAGAGCTCTGCCTGCAGTTTTTCAATGTGTGCTGAAAACTAGGTCTTGGTTCTCTGAAGTACGTATCAGGCAAGCATTTTGGGGACCTTCATCAGGCTATGAGACATCTATACCTTCATTCTCCAAACACTTACACTCCTAAAGGCCTGTCTACACGATCATACATTTGTTCAAAACATCATCATACATTTGTATGATGATGTCCAAGCTTGTTTGTCGATTTCTGTCTTGTGACAATGCAGCTAAAATTTTGAACATCATCATACATTGTTCAAAACGGCATCATTGACTTGTATGATGATGTTCAAGTTTGTTGTGGATTTCGATCTATAGTCCAACATTCATGGACATTGTATGATGAAGTATGATGGAGAAAGGATAATGTTGGATGATGTTCAAGTTTGTTGGGAAAACGGTCCACACGATCAATACATTTGTGCCTGAACATCATCACACATTTTTGGGGGGATGTTTTGCATTGGCAAGATGAAACATGCAGCTAAAAATTTGAACATCATCATACATGTTCAGGTTTGTTGGGAAAACAGTCCACACGATCATACATTTGTCCATGAACATCATCACACAAATTTGAACATCATCATACATGTTGGTTGCTGTTCAAGTTTGTTGGGAAAACAGCCTACACAATCAAATATCTGTCCATGAACATCATCATACAAATGTATGATGATGTTTTGAACAAATGTATGATCGTGTAGACAGGCCTTTACNGCATTACCGCTGGGAGAAAGAAATACTTCCGGTACGAATTGACACTTCCGGTATAGTCGGGAAATATATGTCGCGCTTCGTTAAACAAAGCGACACTATAGTGACCTACACGTTTCCATCTATGGGGTTTCTACGCACATTTACAGGACGTGCAGTCGATGCCAGAGTTGAGTGTCGAGAAGTGTGACTCCGTGGGCGTATTCGAATCCTCGTTCTTGACCACACTCGTGCTGACCTAGTTCATGTAGATGTTGACTCAACTCGAGGACGGCAGTTTCGAACGCTGAGAACGCGACTCGAGTCGGGCCACGAACCTGTTCTTCTCAACCCTTCGCTGAGTGGGGAGTGAGGAGAACACTGTTCTTGACCCGACACGGGTTGCGTTCTCGGCGTTCGAGACTGCCGTTCGCGAGTTGTGTCAACAACTACATGAACTGGGTCAGCACGGGCGTTTTCGAATCCTCGTTCTTGACCACACTCGTGCTGACCTAGTTCATGTAGATGTTGATTCAACTCGAGAACGGCTGTCTCGAACGCCGAGAACGCAACTCGAGTCGTGCCAAGAACGTGTTCTTCTCAACCCTCAGCTGAGTGGGGATTGAGAAGAACACGTTCTTGACCCGACACGAGTTGTGGTTCTCGGCGTTCGAGACTGCCGTTCTCGAGTTGAGTCAGCATCTACATGAACTGGGTCAGCACGAGTGTCAGAAAATCATAACCTAAAGGTTAAATCGAAGGCCTGTCTGGAAAATTATGAAAATTGTCTATTCAGAAGTCGAAGTAATACACTTTATACACTCGAGATCATTAAATTTTGGATGCAACACACTATTGTGGTCAATGTGGAGGATGAGGGGCTATTCTGTTGTTTGTTTGGTTTTTATTACCCTGCTGTTTAGCAGGGCTACAAAAAATGTCCATAGACTCATTGGAGTGTTCCTCTCCACGGAAATCTTTAGTAAAAGGCGAAAGATTTATGCGTGGGGTTGAAGAGAAACCAGAGTGTTGGACAAACGCCTCAGGGCGTAAGTCATCTAAAAAGACTTTATCTGTTTCTTGGTGTCAACTTTGAGATTTTCTGCAGCTATTTACTTCGTAAAATATTTGTACGGAGTATACCCACAGTACTGGAAATGATTTGCACTACAAAACAAGTAGTGCAATTTTCTTATATAAATATTTTTAACAATAATTAATGAAAAGAATATTATAGGCCTACCTAACAATCCACTGAACTTTCACAAATTATGGTTTACACGCTGACACATTCAGGAGCATGGCTGGAGGTAAAATATGGGCACCACCGTTGTCCATCTGAACATTGTCACCTGCAAACCCTTGAAAACTTGTCAATTTCTGCATCTTTTTCATCGTACAGAGATTAAAACAACTTGGTTTGGGGGTAGAGCCCCTTTTAAATCTTTTCAGTGATCCTGTAGCGTTTGTAGGACCGTGAATGCCTACTCTGCTAACAGTGCGCCACATACGGTACCAAAATCAAATTCAAGTTACCTTTTTATACCTTTTTATACCACGCTGACATGTTGACCCCGTCTGCATATCATTACCAGTATCACTCGGAACTGCCCATCGGTCACGAATTATTCCGAGCTAAATGGAAAATATTCTTGCCGTTTTAGTCGTAATGACGTCACAAACTTGGATCTGTTTTGGACGTGGTAAAATTCATTCAGTTTTCAGGGAAGGGAGATAAATGGACCATGTTGGGGTATTTTGCTCAAAATTACATAAGAAAATTGCTCAAATTGTATTATAATACTAATCATTTTCGTGTACTGTATGTACACTCCACAGAAATATTTGACGACGTCCATTCCTGCATACATTCTCAGTGTTCACACCAAGAAACAGATAAAGTCTTTTCAGATGGGATTCTCCCCGAGCCGGATTGTCCAGCACTCTGGTTTCTCTTCAACCCCACGCATAAATCTTTCGCCTTTTACTAAAGATTTCCGTGGAGAGGAACACTCTAATGAGTCTACAGACATTTTTTGTAGCCCTGCTTGATACATGTAGCAGGGTGATGACAATCAAATAAAGGTCAGAACGTCCCGCCACTGTCTTCAGCGGACACTGTCGTCTTTCGAGATGGCACCCAGGAGTAAAGGTAACCGAGGAGAGCCAAGTTGATGGTAAAATTGCCTCTACCACAGTCTACCACAGTCGATCAAGGCCTAGCAATGTATCCACGGTTCTAATACTCATAAGGTATTAAAGACCTTAGGTTGGATGACTCTTGGGGAGAGACGTGATGAAAAAAAAATATTGTTAGTGTATGATTACAAGCATAACCATCTTCCACGCTTCATTAATGACATCTTTAATACCTACAGAAACCAACCCCCAGCTAGGCAAACTCGTAACCATCGTACATTCCGTCTCCCTCTAGGGCTATCCGCTGGTACTTTACGATCCACCTTCCCTCGTGCGATAAAACTATGGGAGTCAACCCCTGAACATATCAAGACTCGGGCATCAAGAAACTCTTTTAAATTCAACCTCAGAAAGCACCTTGGAGGGAAGTCAAGAGAACTGACGACCATGAGGTTAAATTTGGAGCGGAAAGCTGAAATATCTTTAAATAGAACAAGGTGCGACCTCATTTTCAACGCTCACCTCTTCTCCCATAATTTTAGTAATGTCCATGACACTAGCTGTCCATGCGGTGCGAGGGTCCAGTCAACTCAACACGTTTTTTTGGACTGTCCTCTATTTGAGGAACATCGGGATGTTCTCTTGTATCTCATCGACAACGCGGGTAATTTTGACTCTAATCTCTTCCACTCTATGTCTCGGGTGGACAAAATCTACCTCCTCCTGTTCGGCAATCCTCAACTCCACAATGCAGTCAATAAAACTATCATTGCATCTGCGGCTAGTTTCTTGGCTAAGGTAGTGAATCACAACGAACCGCCTGATTAGACTTCAAACAAACGCAGCTCCTCTCCGTCCTTCTACATGTTGTAAAGTCCTGTCTCATAGTGCTCTCCTGCAGATTCGTGAAGTTTAGGTAGTTACGTTCATCCACTGCCCCCTCCCCACCCATCCTCCACCACCAACGGCCATCAGTTTTGCTCCTTGTGTGTAAATCTTATTTCTGTCATCTATCTTTTATTTCTTGTACCATGTAAATTTTGTTCTTAATACTGTGTACTCCGGACCAATAATGCTCTGCTTCGGTCCGGAGCTATTTGAATTTCATTTATTTTGGTAATAAATCTTCTTCAAACAAACAAACATCATTGGGATTTTATGCCATTATCATAGGTATATTTCATCTCGATTCACCTTCTGCAAGCACCACCACATTATTTTTCCCAGGATTCCTCATTCCATGAACAAAAGAGCATCCAACATCCTCAAAGTAATTGGCGCGGGAAATTCAAACAACGCTGTTTTCTATTTTGTCAGCTAGCGCCCCCTGGAGAATAAATTTCGAATTAATTACCATCACACTTGGTGTATCAAAAATCAAGCTCCATACCCTATCAATTTCTATTTGATATGTTGTTTCTGGGCTGAGATATTTCTGGGCTGAGATATTGGGATATTTCATTTTACGGAAAATGCCCCCTGGAGAGCAGAATGTACGTCAGATCGCAAAAATTTTTGCTCCTGTTTCGAGTCCTTCCTAGGGCCTACCCCTCCACCAACTTTCATGACCCTGGTCCTTGCGGTTGCGAAACGTGCCAGTTTAACGGACGACACACACACACACA
>NMRB01005486.1:0-14863 GCA_002633025.1 Notospermus geniculatus
TCATTCAACCCTATATAGTGCGCTGTTGACCAGCGACGCCCACTGTTCGCCGGCGTGCTGGTAATTTCTTACCTGTTTCCTTGGGCGTCCGACGGTGGCGCTTCGTATCGGAGCACGAGTAGTCAGTGCCACCGTCGGAGCCCAGGGAACCAGGTTAGTAAATTTCCAGCCAATGAAACATCAGCTGTGTACAGCCAGTCATTCATTTAGTCCACCCCTTATTTTAATATGAATTGTGTAGAAAGCATGCGCTTGGGAGAGCAGTGCTCCATGAAAAAAACCTAATATTACTCAACGACGCACAAGAGCGGACAACGTCATCACGACACTGCGCGTGGCGTGTGGGGCTTTTAATTTTTCGGGTTTTCCCGGCGATGTTTCACTTTTGCCACTTGTTTCAGGATTGCCTCGCCAAAGTCAGTATTACCGCATTCACATCAATTTTCGTCTGTTTTGGAGGTGGGTACATGCTATACTAACAAAATAAGGATTACCTAGGTGGGCAGCTGATACTGTGCCTTCAACAAAGGTGGTTTATCAAGGCAATTTTGCATCGAATCGAGAAAAATATGCTCGATTTTACAGATATTAGCAATAGTGAACACTCCCTCAGCGTAACTAACTGACCTCGTCCCCGAGGTGCCGCACATGCATTGGGTGTATGATTCTGCATTGGCATCGAAAAAGGTACCATGTTTCCCGGTTTTCTCCACAAACTTCATCATTGGACTCGCTTGTTAAAGTATTGTGCAATAGCTCATCAAAATAGTGAACAGGGTCGTGTAACATTGCAGAGTTCAACCTAGTACATTTGCCTTTGGTATCTGGAAAGGATTATTCTTGATTCGTAAATACATTCGGGACATTCATGCCTGTGTTTGGCGTGCCGGTCTATGATGCCCCTCTTTCACTGACGCTATGAATGCCCCGAATCAGAAATTTGTCCGGTTCGTATATAATTCTGAAATGTTTCTTGCAGTTCCTAAATGAGTCTTAGTTGATTTCTGAACATTCATACAGTTCGTGTTTGTCCAGCCGACATGAAAGTTTTTGTTTGTCAAAAACTTTTGTGGGACGTACGAATGTTCCTGAATCAACTAAGAATCGTTTAAGAACTGCAAGAAACGTTTGAGAATTATCTACGAACTGGACAATTTTCAGATTCGGGACTGATCGGGACATTTGTAGCGTAGGCCTAAGTGAAAGTGGGGCATAACATGTATCACATCGGTAGGTATCTAGGCCTACAGTGTTTCCCAGAAAGAAAGGAAAAAATGGTCTGTATTTGCCTTGCAGGGAGGTAGTATGAATCATGGCTTCCTCACTGACCCCCTGTAGTCTCGGCAATCTGGCGGAATACGCTTCTCATCAGGCCAACGATAAGTGTTTCGTTCTATTTTAATTGACGGTTCAGTTCTGAAATTGCCAGGAAATGGTAATTTATATTTGATAATAAATCAAACGTTTTTGGTAATATTGTTGACGATGATGAACATTCAGTTCACTAGAGCCTGCCGCACACTGGAGCTATCTGCGTTTATAGCCAGATAATTTGCCTATCATATGCAAAAAACCGCATTCAACAGTTCAATTATCATCAACCAGTTCTGAAGAAAAACAACATTTTCACTGCCCATTTACTAATTTCCAAGGCTACCTCTCTCTGTCATTTCACTATTATGTCCAAACGGGTGAGCACATGGTCCATGGACCATTTCATTAATTAATTAATCTTTGCCTATATATTATTTCCCAGTTCCTGGATTCTTGTATACCGTAGCGCTATCTCCTACTTTGTTCTGCGGTCAAATAACGTGTTATTTGGCTGATGTGAAATCAAGTACCGGTACCGTACCATCAATATTGCATCTACAATAAGGGAAAGTGCGAATCTTTGTCCGCTATGTACGGAAAATCGGTGGTATTTAGTGCATGTTTCACCGTCTGTATGTGAAGAGGATGAAGAGTGGAAGGTATTCGACAGGAGGAATTGCTCAAAATACGTTGCGTTAGTACTTTTTCGGGTGACTTTGGCACAGACAAAATGGCTTTCCCGCGGACATTGTTTGGGTTGCTTTAGGCTCCAGTTCCATAGAGTTCACGTTTACACTTTTCACGCGCCACGCTTCACGTTTTCCTTTCGTTCCTCGATTCAGCGCACAACGAGACACACATTACCTGTCATGTGGCATGCTTTCTCCGAGGAACAAAAGGAAAACGTGAAGTGTAACGCGAGAAAAGTGTAAACGTGAGCCTTATGGAACTTCCTGGAAGCATGACGTCATTTTTCTCACGCTAAAACAATAATATCCGCCCACATCCGTCACTCACTGATCAGCTGATTTCATGTCATTCGGATTCATTTCATTATTGACACAATTTCTTCGTGTGAGTTAAATGAATGCGAATGTTATATAGGCCTAATAGGCGAGAACTGATGACCCACGCGAATTTTTGTGGCAACCTCGTTCCCAGGCTAAACGTTGGCTTGTTAAGCCCTGGCTTCAGAACCGAATACCTGGGCTGTGACTGGCTGTAATTGGCCTGACGTCATACGTCAATTTGAAATTTGAAATACCTAGGAAAATGGATTAAAATATAGTATATTTTATTTTATTTTTCATATCATAGCAAACATTATTCTTTCTGATGATAGACGTAAGTGTTCATAATACAGTTTAATGGAAAATATATTTTTACAATAATTTACTGTAACCGAGGTTGAAATAAGCGTTGGGGACGAGGTGCCAAGAATCTTGGAAGTGAATCCAGGATCTAACGACCGAAGCCGAAAATAACCTCGTCCCAAGGCAAAAGCAGAAGAAATTTCGAGTTGGATCCTGGGGACGAGGTTGTTTTTGTGTGGTTGCCATAGTAAATGATTTTATGAGGCCTGTAGTAGGCTGAGGCTATTTTACTGCATTTTACCAGCTAGGACTTTTCGGCAGATCGAGAAAAACATCCCATTCTGGATGTTACAGTCTGATCAAGCTGTTTTGATACCAAGGGAGTACACTGAGCATGTCTGCAAAGTCAGTTGGCCATTTCTTTATAATCCAATCCCATCCAGATGATTTTAATGCTGGAATTGGTTAATATTTGAGTAACAATGAAATATATATCCAATTTAGCGTTATCCATTGCTTATTTTGTTACTTTTCAACTCTGAGTTTGAGAACACAAATTTTGTTTGGAACTACAGCATTTTTTGTAGGCCGCGGCTATTCTTACGACGATCTCTAATGCATTTTACATACGATGTAGTGCGTTATTTTTACGACGATCGCAATCCTTTTTTAGCCTACAGCTCTAACCCTAGTCCTACCCTAACCCTAACCCTACCCCTCCCCCTTCCACTAGCCCTAAACCCTAACCCCTAATCCTAAATCCCTAAAAACTTCCAAAAAAGCATCGCCGTAAAAACAAGCATCATCGTAACAATAGCCACTTCCTTTTTTATACCTACGTAATCTGCCATCTTCACAAAGACTGTGCACTCAGCATGCGCAAATGCACAGTATTTTGCGCAAATAGAAAATAATATTCTCCACCTCCCAATCAGGATGTTTCTGCCAAATCAGATGGTGTGAAAACAGCTTGTTTGGGAGCAACAGCCTGATCAGGATGTTTTTCTTGATCTGCCGAAAAGTCCTAGCTGTTTACCTATCTTCATTACATTATTCGATACTGAAAATATTTTGCATTTAACAGGTTATCATTTCACTGTCCGGAATGGGGTCGAATTTATCTTTTTCGCATAAAAGTGTTGACCTGAGTTAGTATGTTTTTACAACAGTTACGACCTGCCCAATGAAGTGTGTTATTTTGAACGAGCCCACATAGCCCGGGCGTTAATTACTTACGATCAATGCGACCTACTCAACCATAAACAAGGTGTGAACTTCATTATTGTCTACCCGAGGGCAATGAGGACCCTAGCTCACTGCCTCAATAGGTGTCACCAGTGGTTAAATCTATTGAAATGAAACTGGCAACTCGGTCCTGATCAATTTCCCACACAAACGCCGCCCATTGTATAGGACCGAGTTTCGGTGTGCTGCCCTCTATCGTAGCTAGGATGCCCATTCCACGAAAATGTCCACCTGGTTTCAAAATTTCAGCCTTCCGTAAACGCTTTTTCCCTGATGTTAGATTTGGTGTACGAGTTTAAAACAATCTGAAACAAAATGTTTTCCAGCAATTCTTGCCCCTGGGGGATCAGTTACTGGGTGTCTTTCTTCTGTCGCAGCAAACAGTCTTCGAAAATGTGTATCTTTCCACTCTTTCATACACTAGATTTTGAGGAATCTAGGCACTACAAAACTAGGGGTGGAATATTTTCTAACCGTATTGGCGGTAGTGCAGTATATCAAAATGGTATCATAACCCCATGGGTGCAGCAAGTATCTGAAGAGAGGTACCCACGATGCCCTCTTGAAGCTGTCACGTCCGTGACATGAAAACAATGTTTTCCTCACATGTCAAATTTGCTGCAATTTTTGATGTCATCCTTCAGTGGGCAAAGCTAACTTTTCCCTTCTTTAAAGTGCACAACCCCTTCTTTACCTCTCGTTTTCAACTAGGCCATAAATTGCATAATAACCTTGTCACGTCCGTGACACCTTTCAGAATGGATTTCACCCAATGTCAGTTTGGCGTCGTGTTGGGCCTTGAATGCTATTCAAATAAAGTGAAAAGTTTCTGTTTGTCAATGTTTCTTGGTGCAGGATTATGGTCTTGAAAGTGTGGAGTGGAACTTCTTTGCAACATCTCATGGAAAGGTGGGATGTGGATGGTGTGGGAGGGACAATGCTCGGTGTGGAATCGTGTTCGTTCCCGTCAGGCTGTAGTCAATGATGCCCTTTCTTTCTGTGATGTTGCAGGGAAGGCTTTCACATACATTCAGGATATCTATGTCCCAGAATCGGATATGAATCAGAATCGGATATGACAAGGGGATGACACTGTAAAACAATGAATATTTTGAAATATATGACATACACATGTACATGTACATACATATACATATAGGTCACCATTGTTTCCTTGATCACGCTGTCCTGTATTTTTTTGCTCTTTATCGGACAACGATGTGACTATTGTCGTGTTTCATATTGATTCTAGTGCATTTAGCTGGCTTACTGTATTTTGCGTAATATTACGCCGATTTAGCGTAATATTACGCCAAGGGAGAATTCATTATTTTGCTAGCATAGAAAGTAGTTCTTGAAAACTCGCGCAGTGATCCCATAACTCATAGAGTTATCCGCGACCACGTGGCTTACGAAGTGAGCAACGTTACAGGCCTCAATGGTAGGCCTATGATTACTTGTGTCTGTAAATAAAGGAAAATGTAGGCCTAAATTAAAAAGAAATTAAGAAAGGAATAAATTGTAGGCCTTGACTAGTCCATGAGCTCGAATTTAGGACTCAAAACAAACTTCCGATTCAATAACAACAGGACCTAGGCCTAGGCCTACGTCCGGATTGTACGCTTAGGCCTACCGGATCAGCCCTCCTCGGCGTCAAGGCCGAAAATGGGCAGGGGCGTCACGTATTTAGGCTCCTACCGATAGACCTACTGAGATCCACATGTCAGCCTTCTTGCTTACCCCATCTGTGGTTCTTGCAACAAATCTGCAGAAGAGAGCTCTCTGCTTAGGGCGATCGCCACATTTTGCCTTGAGACCCTAAGATCTACAGCCCCACCAAGTGAGTTGAGCACCGCCCCCAAAAACACACTGCATGAATTCTCTGCCGGTGTATCGCTATATTTACATACGCCTAGGCCTACCTCTTTATGCCTCCCGCTCCATCCATGCATCATCGTCCGATGGGCCTGTGCGATTAGGCCTATCCATAATATATACGCATGACGTCATGACGCTACCTGTAGACACAAACACAGGCCTATTCGCCCGGCAGCACTCGGAAAAATTAAAAGCCCCACTCACAGCAGTACGTCGTCATAAGAAATCAATATTACTCAGCGACGTACAAGAGCGGACGACGTCATCACGACACTGCGCGTGGCGAGTGGGGCTTTTAATTTTTCGGGGTTTCCCGGCGATGTTTCACTTTTGCCACTTGTTTCAGGATTGCCTCGCCAAAGTCACTATTACCGCATTCACATCAATTTTCGTCTGTTTTGGAGGTGGGTACATGCTGTACAAACAAAATAAGGATTACCTAGGTGGGCAGCTGATAATGTACCTTCAATAAAGGTGGTTTATCAAGGCACTTTTGCATCGAATCGAGAAAAATATATGCTCGATTTTACAAGGTACAAAAGGCACAAAATTGACACACTGAATGATAATGAACAAGAAGTCAATCTCCAGAATTCACGAATTTTCGACCCCAACCGGGGTCTTTTTCAAGTGGAACTTTACAATCTGAAACTCTAGACAAGACTCTAGACAAGTCTTGTCTAGAGTTTCAGATTGTAAAGTTCCACTTGAAAAAGACCCCGGTTGGGGTCGAAAATTCGTGAATTCTGGAGATTGACTTCTTGTTCATTATCTGCTCGATTTTACAGATATTAGCAATAGTGAACACTCCCTCAGCGGAACTAACTGACCTCGTCCCCGAGGTGCCGCACATGCATTGGGCGTATGTTTCTGCATAGGCATCGAAAAAGGTACCATGTTTCCCGGTTTTCCCCACAGCATTACGCCAGGCGTAATGATTACGCAAAATACAGTAAGCCCATTTAGCTTTGGTATCGCTAAATACAGTGATAGCCTACAAATTCTGCTGTTCTAGAAAAGCAACGCCAGTCAAATGTGAGCACGGTCTACAAAATGGTTTCATTGATGGTGTGATTTTTTTCAGTGTGTATTGTGGCAGCAATATTTCTGGGTGCAACAGCAGTTATTAGGAACATCAATAGCCACGCTACGTTATGGGGCGAGTTCAATCAAAGCTGGGGGACACAGGTACACATCGTCGGAATCGAGACGAAGATTCATCCAGGTCAGAACAGGTAGGCTAATTGTTACCTTCCACACACATGGCGATGTCGAATATGCCGTTACATGCAGAGGTCCTGCTGAAACTGTAATTATGGTTCCCGATCATGAAGATCGGGAACCATATTGTGTTATGTCGTGGTGTCAGTGTGTGTGTCTGTGTGTGTGTTTTTGTATATTGTGTCAAACGTGGACATTGTAATGAGTGCTCACCTTCTAATCGTGGACACACCCGCAAATGGGGACGTCCCCAATCTTTTTGACAATATTTCCCGGCATTTGGGGTCGTAATGTATTCGTAGACGAGATATGAGCCAAATCCGACGTAGTCCCCAATTGGTCAGTCGCCTACGGATGCTGTAGTTCCAGTGATTCGCCACCACGTGGTGTACCGAAATCTTGACCTACACACACAGATTTTTTCCCGTCCCCATTTGGGTAACTTTAATAAACTTCGCAGATAATTCTTATTTGACCTCTATAAGCAACATGCCTAAGAAATTTGAACCCATTCGGACAAGGTGACATTCCACCTCTGGGCCCATCTTAAGCCCTTTTTACTCGGTGCTGGTTCGAGGAAACCTACATCCACCCTCCTCGGGCGGGTTCGGTTCAGGATGAATTGATCGCTTTTACACCGTGCGGGTTTGGTAACCCTCCTCGATCTAGTTCGAGGTCGGTTTGTTCAAATACGTGCAACTAGATGGCGTGTATCAACATTTACAGTTATCGTAGGTCAAAATATCTCGGAAATAATCACTAAAAATCGATGAACTATGCTTCTAAGAGATGGGCAGTGCTTGAGAAATCTCGCGCGTGATTTCTTAGTACGCGAGTGATGTCATTCAGGTAACGTGCTCAACCCCGCACGAGGCCGGTGGAGGTCGGTTCGCTTTTACACGGGAAAACAACTGACCTGCACCTACCTCTACCCTCCCGAGACTCATGCGGCGAACTGAACTGGCCCGAGGAAGGTGGAGGTCACCGTGTAAAATGGCTTTAGAAAACTGAGCACTATGAGTTGAGTTGAGCACTATGACCCTGGACATATCACCTGTTTTCTTTTTAATTTTTTTTTGACTGCACATCTTTCGAGTAAATTGTGATGTCATTACATGTATTTAATTCATCTTTTTGTTTTCAAAAAAATTGTGTATCTGGTTGATATTTTCAGATCATGGGCGAATCTGAATTTAGAAATACTGAAGATGTAAAAAAGCATCTAAAGACACACGGGATATCAGGTATCAGAGACCTTTTTCAACGCCAGCTTGTCGAATGGAAAAACTGTCGACTTAACGTGGCCGTCACCGGTGAAACTGGGTCAGGAAAGTCTAGTACCATCAACACAATCCGTGGATTAAGAGCCGATGAAGAAGGTGCCGCAAAGGTAGGAGTCACAGAGACCACAACAGAACGGACCCCCTACCCACATCCACAAAACAAGAACCTAAAGTTTTGGGATTTACCGGGTGCTGGGACACCGAGTTTTCCGAAAAAGACTTACCTTGAGCAAGTTGGCTTCGAAGATTTCGATTACTTCATCATCTGCTCTGACACTCGCTTCTCCGAAGACGACCTTTGGCTTGCGAATGAAGTGAAAAATAGAGGCAAGAAATTCCTATTCGTGCGCACCAAAATTGATGCTGACATCTCCAACGATCAAAAAGCTCGGCCCGAAACATCCGACGAATCAGAAGTACTGAAAGCCATCAGAGAAAATATTGTGGAGAACTTCACTAAAGCTGGTATGCCCAATTGTATGGTCTTCCTTATTTCCAACTTCCACTATGAGAAGTGGGATTTTCCATCCCTTATAAACTACCTAATTCAAAATTCAGAAGATTTGAAGAAGGAGGCCTTCCTTTTTTCCCTTAAAACTACATCGGCAGAGGGTTTGAAAGAAAAGAAGAAGACACTCCATGCTCGTATCTGGATAGTGGCAGGCATATCTGCCGCGGCTGCTGCGGTTCCTCTCCCAGGCATTAACATAGCTGTTGACGTTGCACTGATTACTGAAGAAATTCTATTTTACAAGATGCAGCTTGGGCTTGATGGAGACTCGCTGAAAGTTGTGGCCGAGTCAAATGGAATTTCTGTTGAGGAGTTGCTGCTCCCAATAAATGGTAAGGTCACTTATATCACGCGTGTTCGATAACCTGCGCCGTGCTGCAGGAAACTAAGGCATCACGCATTGTGGAGCATGTGCAGTGATGCTGAATAAACGAACGGTGTTTGCACCTGGCTAGAGTGAAGTGTCATGGCGTCTATGAAGGGCCAAGTGAACGAACCATGTAGCGCCTCTTACAACCGTATTTGCAGCCTCGCCACTACCACTATTTGTAGCCAATTTTAATAGGCGCTACAAATAGTAGCCGCAACGCTATTTGTAACCGAATCGCCGCTATTTGTAGCTGAAGCGGCCTAACCGTAGACCTATTTGTAACCGACTTCACCGCTATTTATAGCCGACCCTAGATTCAGTGACCACAGCTGACAACTTACAGCTAACCAGGTGAATATTTACTATTAGAGTTGTTGCTTATTCCCAACAGTCCGCGAAAAATGCATGTTTATGCGAGATATGAAGACTCTCGGTGAAATAATTAAGAACTGCGGCTGGTTCGTTTCTTTTATCGAAGTTTGACCTCTGTGACCTTGAAAAGTAGGTCAAACCAAAAACTCGTTATATATGTTATGTATCCTAATTAGAATAATATTTTGCTCAATTTTTTTTGGTCAAATGAAATTGGACCGTGTGGCTCGGGCATAAGGAGTAATAGCAAAATTACTAGACCTTGTCGGACCCCCTGCAAAACGACAGTTTTTTTCCAATAATGGCGGGGCGTCAAAGAGTTAATGATGTGAATTAAACTTGATCAATATTGCATCACAACACTCTGTCACCTCAAGCACAATGCCAGGTATTCAGGCTGATGTTTATTTCTCTAGGAGGCGTAAACCAAAATCATGCCATTACCTTGCATGGGAAAAATTGCCATCAGACAACCGGGTCTCCACAAAAACTGGGCAACCCTTTACATAAAACAATTCGGAAACCATTGACATCGTTAAGATGTCTTATTCTTGTTTAAGTTAAGTTTGTTCATTAAATATTGGATTTTTGAAAATTTGGATTGTGGATTTATGAGATTTTGAAATTTGTGAAATTTTGAAAATTGGGATTTTTGATTTGTTGAATTTTGAAATTTGTGCAATTTAGGACTTTTGTAAATCTGTGGAATTTTTGTAAAAATGGAAAAGTGGGAAAAGTAGGCTGAGTCTGAAATACTTTCGAATCGGCTGTGTCACTGGGATTGGCGTTGTTGGAAAGGGCTTTTGCCAAACTACAGGTCTGCATGCCCAGTTTTCACGCCACACCACCGAGAAATATTTGAGGCAACTAGTTGTGCGTCAGTGTGCTTAAAATTGACCCTGCGAATGGCAGTGCTCGCCTGTTCAGAACGCGACTGAGCGTGAATGTGACGTTGCAGTGGCTTCGTTGAGGACCTAAATAACGGGCGTGGTCCTGTCTATGTTCTGTTAAAAGAGTATTTTAAAGTCATGTACAGGCATTGACTGATGTTTATATACACTTTATATCTTGAATATTTCAAATAATACCGAACCAATTTTGACGCGGTTTGTTGCTTATGAAAGGAAGACCTGTTGGCCACATTTCTGCATCAAAATGTTGGAAATTTCAAAATATCAAAATTACGTAATTGCTCATTAGAAAAAAACATGAAAATCAACATCGTTTATTTTGTAATTATGTTTTAATTTTTATAGTAGTTCTGACAGAATGGACGTTTCTAAGGATTTTGGTGCTAGTTTCATCAAAATCTGTCGAGTGGTTGCTGAGATATTTGAGATTATCAAAATTTTGAGATTTTGAGATTTTCGCGTTTTTCAAGAAATTTTCATACCATTGGATAAAGCTAACATCATGTTATAGGTTTACCTTATTTTGAAACTTTTGCGGGTTAACTGTGCAGAAATATCGTAATATCAAAATGTTGATATTTTGAAAAATACGCATAAATTCGAACCAGTTTATGCGAATCATCCAAAATTTCATAATTTTATGCTTTGAGGTCAGCTCTATCTACTGACACCAGAATTTTGTCAAAAATCAAGAAAATCTCAAAATATCAAAATTTTGATAATCTCAAATATCTCAGCAACCACTCGACAGATTTTGATGAAACTAGCACCAAAATCCTTAGAAACTTCCATTCTGTCAGAACTACTATAAAAATAAAAATATAATCACAAAATAAAAGGTGTTGATTTTCAAGTTTTTTTTCTGACAAGCAATTACATAATTTTGATATTTCAAAATTTCCAAAATTTTGATGCAGAAATGTGACCAACAAGTTTTCCTTTCATATGCAAGAAACCGCATCAAAATTGGTTCGGTAGTATTTGAAATGTTCAAGATATAAAGCGTAGATAAACATCAATCAATGCCTGTACGGTTACGGAGCTACAGCAAAATTACTAGCACCTTGTCGGACCCCCTGCAAAAAGACAGTGTTTTCCAATGATGGCGCGACCTTAAAGAGTTAAGCTGGGAATCCACCATTGGTGTTCAACCTGATTTTGTGATTCTACTTGCTCTGCAACTGTGCACTCGATCGCCGTAGTGGATTCGTTACACATGATTTCCACCATTAGTGAAAATGTAGTCAATTCCAATCGACAGTTGGCCGGCGACTGGTATCAGTTCGTTGCGATCGTATTCAATCGCAGGTAGAAGATTGCAAACTAAGTCGCAAACCAGAAAATCAGCAGTGGATTCCTAGCTTTATATGGAGTGTTAAGCCTAGCGTACAACACACTTGCGACTGGAGACAACAAGTCGCCACTGAGGTAGTGGCGACTGGGAGGAACTAGCTGGAACTGTAGGCGACTGATAAGTCGCCAGAAACGGTCGATGTACGCACCCTCGCGACTCGCAGGAAGTGAGATTTTGCCAGTCGCTGCGAGTTGCACATGTTCAGCTTGCTAGCGACTACCGTACCCAGTTTCGTTCAGTCGCCGCGATGTACGCGGGCTCCCGACTGATCAGTGCCAGTTTTCTGAACGAAACCAAGTCTAATCGAGTCTCAACGCCCCGGATGTTACGTGAATGCGATGTACGGAAGTGTGATGTACGCGGCCAGGATATGACAACTGATTGAATCTCCTCGTTGCTGAATTTGCGGTGTGCCCGCAGCGCGTACATCACCAGCGAGTGATCAGATAATTTCCTTCCAGTCGCAAGTGCGATGTACGCCTGGCTTTAAGGTCGCCGCACACAAAACAATAACGCTCAGTCGAATTTGGCGCTGAACCGATTTGCCTCAGACCAGAATACATCAGTATGTGCGCCGCTGTGTGGGGCTGCACAAAGTATTGGAGCGAATGGATTTAAAGCTGAAGTGCATGAACAAAAAGCCCCCATGCGACGAGCAAGAGAATTGCAAACGCCCTGCACACACCTGGGACGAAGGCTCACAACATGATAGACCCCACCAAGCCAGGAGGGCGCCACCTTATTTGTGACCCGTCACAGCAAAGCCAGGCGCATGTCGCTCTTAGTCTTGGCAGCTTGATACCAAATGTTTGTCAGTTTTAATATTGAAATGATCTGAAATGATCTATTTCTTTCATTCTCTCCTGGTGTCATCTTAGTTCGTGGAGGCTCAACTTCTGAGCGACACGCGCCTAGTTTTGCTGTGACGGGTCACATTTGTCTTCGAGCTGTCAACATCCTCTGGTGAGCTCCTGCGGATGACTTTTTTTTGAAAGAAAATTTTTTGACCCAGCTAGGAATCAAACCCGCTCTATGCTGTCTTCCTCATTCGGCCACCGAACTTGCTGGTAGGCTTCCCATGTTTTCTCTTACACGTAGTATTGTTACGTAAGTCTAAGGCCTACGTCTATGACAAACACAAATCATCTCCCTGTCAGCTAGATCGTTGACTGAGAGGAAAGAGTGGTGGATTGCAAATCAGAAGGTCGACGGTTCGAATCCCGTGTAAAAGAATACATGTATATTTTTTTGTCTTTGAGTAGTGTAAGAGGTATCCTGAGATGTTGACAGCTATGTTGTCTGAAGGCAAATAAAGTGGCGCCTCCTGGCCTCGTGTGGTCTATCATGTTCTGAGCCTTGGTTTGAGGTGTTTGCAATTGTCTTGGTCGTCGCATGGGGACTTCATGCAGTTCAGCTTTAAGAAATACGACAGAGCCACGCGGATGGAAAGATAGCTGAAACACCTGCCAAGTTTCGTGTCTCAGCCTTTTTAAAAATGTGCGTGCGGCTAGTTTAATAGATCTACATATATCTAGCTCATAGCAGAAATCAGCAAAAACGTTTCCTGTGATTAGATTACGATACCACAATAGAAATGTATGTTTTATGATACATTAGTTCAATGAAGGTACCTAGGGAATATTGACCGTTCTTCAAATTATGTCTTACAGAAATAATCGCCAGATCTTTGTTACAGCAAAGTTATTGTTGTCCGTCGCTAACTATGTGGTCTATCTGGCCGGGTACGTGGCTGAACAGGCGTTTGAGGAGGCGGTCAAATTCGTTCCTATCCTTGGACCAATAATTGCTGGTGAGTCTGTATAAAAATATCTGGTGGCCCAAAGACCACATCTAACTTATTAAGTGGGCTTTAGCCCACTTCTAGTTATCACTCTAACACTACAGGCGCAGCCAGTCTCCAGTGGCAAAGGCCAGCTTCATCTATGTTCACTTCGTGTCATCCTAGACGTATCTGCCACGGAGAGTACAAGAAGAACCATGTGTATCAATGCGCGCTAATGGAAAACGCCAATAAATCCCGGTACAGAATTGAAAAAGTAGTTCACTCTCAGACAGTGATACGGCCGTGGCAGTAACCGAAGCACACTTACATTTGTGTGCACCAAATATAATTCTTCGAGTAATCCATCAAACTTCCTGCAAAACTGCACAATAAAAAACATGTGTTTGCACGATTTTGATTGTTGTTGACGTGTATGATTTATGAAATGCAATGGAAGGATGTTACTGTGATTTCGTTGTGAAAGCTGATCCAGGCCGGGTCGGCCTAATTTACGTTGCTGGCTAATCGCCATCAGCTGATTACAATGTATGCACGTTCTGTGTGAGGATACTGCTGTGACATTTCGTGACAAAAACGGTAAGTTTTGAGTACCGTATCAAAATAGGTACATACATTATACGCAGATGCATTTCAAGTGTAGGCCTAAATTTCTAAGTAAAAAACGATGGCCTGGCGGGTCTTAGTATATGGACTAGACTAGGCTCAGGCTTATCAGCGTTCAGCTCAACACTGCACTGCTATGTTCATCAACAACGTCATGAACTCTTGGTTTTATTTCTCTGGGATGGAATGAAATCGCCTCAAAAACTGTTTGGTTGGATTCCTGATAAAATTTCCTTTCCAATGACATAAAGTTTGCCCGTGTTGGTCATTTCTACGAAGATATATTTAGCCCTACTTGATCGGGCTTCGCGCCAAAAACCATGCAGACGATCTCCATGAGAGTGTGTCACCTACGATGTTTCTGGTCAGCTAGTCTGACCTAACATGCCTAATGAGCAGAAATAAGCTATGATGGACACTGTGAGAGACTCAGATTGGGTCTTTTGTTCAATATTCTGTTGATTTCATTGCATAGGCCTACTTAGATAACCAATTTGGGGCCAAGTTATCAAGATAGTTGGGACATCGAGATCCAGCCAATCAGAAAATTGCCTGCTTAAATATGGTGCTGTGGGCGGGAAATTTGAATTCACTTGAGAGGCCTTTCATCATGTTCATGTCAAGGGTGGGGTGAGATTTAGCTTTTACAACTTTTTGGCACTTTTGGAGTGTCCCACACTCCCT
>NMRB01005488.1:0-20950 GCA_002633025.1 Notospermus geniculatus
TCTATTGTTGTGGGGCATCTCATATCGGGGGGCATGACATTCTACGATACCGGTACCTCTCTTCTCTTTCCAGCTGATTACCTTAATGACCAGAAGAAAGCAAAGCTTCTAAACCATTTCCGTTATGTCACCATGAATAACTGCCAGCAACAACCGGTGCATAACCTCACGATTTCTGGTAAGTAGGCCCGCTGTATCACCATAGAGACACAGAGTTGGGAAGGTGTGGCGAGTAGTCTGAAAACACGACGGTCGCCAGAACCAGATATGGAATACAGTTATCCATTGTCAGATTTCAACAATATGCGGTACAACATTCTAAAACTTACAAACATGAAGAATAAAGCTAGATTTGACGCTTGGGTGGTCAAATCTACTGCTAGCACACTGCTAGCATCAGCGATTGGACTCTTAAGCCTGCCGCACACTGGAGCTATCTGCTGAGCAAAAAGTCAGTCGAGACCGTTTGCTCAGCAGATAACTCACCGAAATTACGCGCACACGTGAGCTATCTGCTGAGCAAACGGTCTCGAATGACTTTTTGCTCAGCAGATAGCTCCAGTGTGCGGTAGGCTTTAGGCCTACATGCACCAAAGAAGATCAGATCAAGGCTTGATATGATTCCATTGAGTCAGTCTCAAATTGTGAGTCGTAAGTGGTATGCACCAGAGAAGATCAGGATCAGATTCTTTGATCTGGCTCAGTTTATCTGAGATCTTACTTGTGCGAAAGGCCTATGTACTTCCTGCGTGTAATTCGGGGTGTAATTGGAATAACTGGTTTGATTCCACTGTGCTGAGATCATCATGGCAGATGAAAATCACATAGGCCAACCCAGGGGAACTGTCAGCAACTCCCCCGGTCAAAGTGACCATACACAAATTACGGTATACAGTTTCATTTAGCATAAACCGACCAATGATATCTGAATATTACGGGCCGATTTCACAAAGGGTGTCTGAGACTCAGACGCGTGTATCTTAGTCAAATGCATGGTGAAAGTGCGTGCATTTAGTGAAGTTACACGCGTCTAAGTCTTAAACACCCTTTGTGAAATCGGCCCTACATGTATTATTAATCACTAATAATTATTATTCCTTATTACCCCTTATTAAATCAAGAAAAATCAAGACACTGTCATTTCCGAAACAGTACCTACATGTAATGCGGAATTCATTATCACTATACTCCCCAAACTGATTGTTACGATCTCGTATAAGTCGGGGAACAGGTATTACTGGGTTTTCTTTTAAAACCTCAATGATACCATCTAGTCACTTCGCCATGGTGAACAACTCTGGACGAAGCTTGATCCAAAAGTTAAACCTGCCAGTGACCAGGTTTGACTTTTGGATCAGTTCAGACCTTGATCGGTGGTGCATAGGCCTACCAGTTTTTGGTTCATCCCAAAATTGATACAGATCAACGCTGATCTGATCTTCAACTTGGGGATAATCCTCTCTGGTGCATATGGTTGCAGGTTTCCTGATCGACGGGAGAGCGAAAGTCTTTTCCCAACAGATGAGGACAGCAGAAAGGCTCGCTAACTTTGCATCTGGAGCTCTAAGGATCAGAAAGTTGCCTCTCTCCAGAGAACCAGGTTATCAAGTCCTACCAATCGTCAAAGAACAAATGATGGGAGAGACGATATCTGCAGTTATGGCTAACCCCAGGATAAAAAAAATAGGAATATACTTCATGCCGAACCAGACGGACATTTGGCGAGGCAGCGGCTACCTGGCTCCAGTTGCATGGAGAGATCCAGGAAATGGACCGATTGACATTTTTAAGGTCAGTTGAATCAGTTTGGGAAAAGGCTTCCCTAGTCAGTACCGGTTCAGTATCGTCATAAATAGATGAATAACCATTAGTGGGCAACTCGAAATTCATGTTACTTGTAGCCTTTCTTCGTTTTCGTTTCGTAAAATCCTTCACGCTCCATTGATTTACAAAATGTTGGTCTCAAAATGAAGCTGACATATTACCGTACTCTACAAATCCTGTGATTTTTGTTGTTATCCGTTGAGAGATAGCAGAGCTATAGCCATCGGAAGTTATGAAATTGTTCAAAAATCCCCGCGGCCGATGTGTTAGCTGCTTCATCGCTTATAAAAACTGACGCCAGATGTGGCGCTATTAATAAAATATGCAAATATTGCCCTCAAGGAAACGAATATTGGTTTGAAAAATAATGTTTTCATCGAAGCTTACTCGATCCTAGCTCTGCCCTGTGCAAACAAGGCATTCGGTAGTCTGGGGCCGGGTTTACATAGAGCGTGTCGACACACGAAAGACACGCTACGGTAGGCCTACGCGTAGATATTACGACACGCCAACACGGCGGTTTACATAGGCCTTCATCGTCTCTCTATCATTTGACACGATGCCTCGAATTTTGGCATTACATGTATTTTCATTAGGTCTCTTGCATTTCGTGATGCAAATAAGAAAAGATGTGATATTTGATGAAGAAACATCCTAAAATGCCCGTCTCCGTACTTCGAAACAACGCAAGATCTTCCCACGAAGTCAGCACACGCCTGAAAGAACGAGCATGCTCGTTCTCTTCAAAACGTGTATATACTCTACTCTCTACGTAACCCCACGCGTATAGGCCAATGTAAACGGCAGATTGGAAAATCCATTGTCAGTTAATCAACACACGCATATGTCAACGTACCGTGTCGAGTGATCGTGTTTCGTGTAAGGGAGTAAGAAATAAAAGTGGAAAATAAGAAGTGGGAAATTTTGGAATTTTGCGTGAATTTTTTCAATTTCTCAAAATGGACGAAAAGTTTTTCCCATTTTGAGAAATTTTCTTGAAATAACATGACATTTCGTCTGATTTTTCGGGCGATATTTCTCAAAATGGGAAAAAGTTTCGTCCATTTTGAGAAATTGAAAAAATTCACGCAAAATTCCAAAATTTCCCACTTCTTATTTTCCACTTTTGTTTCTTACTCCCTTGTGTGACTCTATGTAAACCCAGCCTGGGGACCATATTGAGATCACCCAGGTTCTTCAGTTTCTTATTAGCTGTGGTTACACTACATAAATCTCCGTGCTTTCCCCGGGGATTTTGCGGTTACACCTGTAAATCGCCGGGTCTAAATAGACCCGTGTCTGAAATCCCCGTGCTTATTAGCCCCAGCGATCTCGAAGGGGCAACGCCAGGGCTATTTCAAGCACGGAGATTCTATGTAGTGTAACCGCAAAATCCCCGTGTCTATTTCTAGTTCCACGCACCCCGACAGACGGCGATGCAAATTGATGAGTGAAGCGCATGCGTATAGGCTATTTCACTCCTCCAGCAGCCACTTAATTATGCAGAGTTGCCTACATGCAGTGCCCCTATCGCCGGGATACGGAACTTATTACCAATCGCATTTTAAGTAGTGTAACCGCTCGCCGTGTCAACGCCGTGTTTTTTCTGGTTCGGAAAAACCCCGTGTCTCAAAAACCCCGGGGATTTTGGATAGGTGTAACCACTGCTATTATTCCACCACTCGATTATTCAGCTAGCCTGGCCAAACTTGTGAATAAAGTTAACCACCTTTACCCGTACAGTCGCGCGTCATATGTATTCGAGACTTTGACGTTGCACTGTTTGCGCACTGCACCAGTGCCAAATTGGATGGCTCAGTAGGTTAAAGCAGAACGGCACATACGCCAAATGTATGTACCTTTCGGAAGGAAAAGATACATGACATCTATAATAAGAAAATTTGAGAAAAAATATCGAAGTCTGTAGCCTGGGAAAGTCAGTTTGTACGCATTGCTGCTGATTTTTGAACTTTTGCGGATGGTTCAGGGAAACAGCTCTCAACTAAGATTAAAGAATACAATCGCTTAAAAAATCCAAGGGTAGTTAGGGGATATCCTTGGCTTTCACACAGGCCGATTTTATTCATTTTTGTTAAGCCGTTTAGAAAAAAACGACGAACGCGCCAATTCAGAAAGCAAATTTCACGTCACACCTAACGCCGCCGTCAGGGAAATAATCGGTTCACCGTTTCAAAAGTACTGTGGCGTCATTCTCAATACTCTTATGGCTAATATTCTTATCGTAATAGTGTCACTTAGCAAGTCCCCTTTGGGATAAAGTATCAGAGTATTTGCGAATTTTCGACCCCAACCGGGGTCTTCTTCAGGCTGGAACTTTACAATCCGAAACTCTAGAACAGACTGAGCTGAAACCCAAATGTAGATATGAAGTATACCATCCAAACAGGATGTTTGGATGGGATGGGATGTTTGGTTTGGATGGTATACTTCATATCTACATTTGGGTTTCAGCTCAGTCTGTTCTAGAGTTTCGGATTGTAAAGTTCCAGCCTGAAGAAGACCCCGGTTGGGGTCGAAAATTCGCAAACACTCTGGAAATTGCCTTTTTATTTATCATATATTGTGTGTCAATTTTTGTGTTTTTCTTCTCTTTGGGATAAAGTATCGAAAATAAATATTTCAAAACAAAGCAACATCGCAAATTCAACGGTTTTTCTACAAGTGCTGAAATAATACGTCAAATTCCGTGGTGCGGCGCCACGTTCTTTATTTCTTCTGCTGCCTTCAGCGAACGTTTTCCGACGGTTCAGACTATTCAAATCTATCAATAATAGATATGTTACACTTCTAGCGATTCTTAACATCATGGAAATATTCATAACATGATATCTTTGGGTATGTGCGTACTGGAGCCTCTTTGAAATGGGTTACAGAATATTTTCTATTTCCTTTCGACGTTTGTAAATGACGTCATAACAATTCGAAAACACAATAATGGACGTAATTTACACGACAGACTTCATCCTCGTTACTACGACGTCATGATGTCCGAATATTGGGTTGATTGGATGTATAACAACAACGCAACATGCGATACACTAGACGGTTTGTTTTACGCGTAAAACGCAAAACGTCAAAGTGTCGAATATATATGAAACATGACTGTAGTCCATTCTTATATATTGGATCCATGGAAAGACACAAAGTGCTTTCCAAAATTCTGCCAACATCTATTACTTTTTAAGCGATCTTTGTTAACTATTCACATTTTTGCTCATGAATAAACATGAACTTTCCGAGGTCAAGCTGAAATCAGCCAATGGAAGGTGCTCTGCACGCAAACAACGCCAAGTGCTCGAATGGGAATGGTCCCATAAGGCACGTTTCTAAAATGTCCTCCTCCATTTTGTTCCTCGCTTCGAGCATTCAGAGAGGCAGTGTAAAGAATGCTGGCGAAATGGATACTCAGTGACCTATCCCAAGCATATTTTGTATCATCAGCTAAATATCCTGTGGAAAGTTCGTTGAAAACAACACCCTACTATAGCTATTTCAGCTCATTGCAGCCTCCTGTGATTTGTGCAACTCTGCACACGTAGCCAAATTTGGGTAAAAAACACTTTATAAGATGCACCATCGTAACTTTCCATGATGATTGCAACGACATCAGAATGATGCTAATTTTAGAATTGCACATGGGTTTTGTTTACCGCTTGGGTGACCGAACAACTATGGGGCGCCTTCCCAAACCAAGGTGTCTAATAAAGTATTTATCTTGATTCAACAAGGATTGTAGGCCAATCACGTGGTATTAACCCCTTCCCACTCGAGACTATGGCCGAAATTTTCAAAGCTGTTTTAACGCTAAAATGCATTTTAGTCCAGCACTTGCATGCTTATAGACAATGCAAGTGCTGGACTAAAATGCATTTTAGCGTTAAAACAGCTTTGAAAATTTGGGCCTAAGGGTCTAAAGATAATATTTCCATTCACCAGGGATTCTTGATCAGGTTTCATTCCTCCACGGTAGACCTGAGTCACCAATTCATTATTTTATTAGGAAAGAGGGCAGGGAATGTGTTGATTTGACTTTTTTTCAAGTCATGCCCGAGTCGCACAAAAAACGGAACTCAATATTAACCCTTTTCCACTCTGTTACTTAATAATTTTCACAGTAGATCGCCCCCCCCCCCGCGATTTTTTTCCTAACCGTTATATCCATAACGACCAACATTTTTTTTCTAACCTGTGTAGCAAAAGCGAATCCTGATCCTAATCTTAATCCTAATACTAATACTACGCCCAACACTAACCCTAACCCTAACACTTATCCAATCATTAACCCTCTATTCACTTCGTTAATTTCATTTCGTAATGGATATACTGATTAGGAATCTATACCGGTTAGGAAAAAAATCCCCCCCCCCAGGCCGAACAGACCAAATATCTCACAATTTGACATCTCCACCCAGTCATCTTTAATGTAAAGCAAATTTCAACCTTTCACTCAGCAAGTGAACCTTCCGTTCAGTTTTCCTGTCTGGGGACCATCAAACAGGAAGGTCTTAGGTTACCCGAACGGTAACGGATCGCAGTGTGCCCGCGGATCTATTCAGTCGTCATCATGTTGACTGAGATGGCGCCAAGATCGTGGCCCAGAGTCAACCTCGACCCCAGGGGTATAGTTCGCTCAGACAACCTCGGACCACTCGCTCACTAACCCCTGGAATCAACTTTGGATTTAACGCATTTGATTGGTTGACAGGAAACCGTCAAATATATCCAAGAACATACCCAAACAAAGGGCATGGGCTGTTAAGGAGATGACATGCAAGTTGTGCAAAACTCGGAAATGGCTGAACCCATCGCAACCAAAATCACAGGGTGGTTTACTTTTGTTGAGTGATTGAAAACTGTTTCGCAATAATTAATCTTGACTGACCCTGACCTATAGATTTAAAACAATGCATATTTTTAAATGCCCAGAAATATAAGAAATAATCATCATTTGAAGCTCTAACTTCACATGAACATTAAGTCCAGAATATCAACTGAAAGGAGTCTAATATTTTTAATGCATTTCCACCAGATATGTAGGAAATGAAACAAAGAAAACTTGAGATTTGTGGGTATACTGAAAAAGGAGAACAGCCTCAGTGAAGTGTTTTGTTGAACATGACGAAATAGACCGGCAGCCTTGCTGAACATGAATGGTTCCACTCAATTAGACTTATTCAACCTTGCCACTGTCTGCGAACTTTACGTTGAGTGCAAAACCAGCAAGCAACTCTACTTTTTACACAGCTGACTTCACAAGCAGTAGATAGCATTATGTCACTATGAGCAGTATTGGGCACTATAGTCATGTCTGTTTACCACCATACCCAAACTGACCCCTGTCATACTCTTGAACACCCATTGACCAAAATAACTACGCCATGACAATCCACCAACAATCAGATTGAAGTCAGTTTCACCATGTTTGCAAGGAAGGCATGTTTTGGATATTCTACCTGTTGAATACACCCCTTAATTATGTGATTTTGTTGTTCTTGTTTCTCCCATTATAATGACAGTAAATTGAAGACCTCTCAGTGGGACTTATCTCCCCCGAAGTTTGTGCGAAGTTACAGCTTCAAATCATGTTTATTCCTTATATTTCTGGGCATTCAAAAATGTGCATTGTTTTAAACCTATAGGTCAGGGTCAGTCAAGATTAATTATTGCAGTACAGTTTTCAATCACTCAAAAAAAGAGAACCACCCTGTCATTTTGGTTGCGATTGGTTCAGCCATTTCCGAGTTTTGCACAACTTGCATGTCATCTCCTTAACAGCCCATGCCCTTTTCAAAATATTTTGGATCAAATCAAAAGGTTACCTATGTCCAGGTTTGATGATTTTTTGTAAAAAGAATTTTTAAAAAGTACGAGTTAGTATTTCAGATTAATTATTTTGACTCGTGCTGCCACCTATGCTTAGATCAAGATTCCTGGCCTAAAAACCGAAGCTGATTCCAGGGATTAGTGACGCGTCCGCCATATTGTCAGAAAGCGAACGACCCCTGGGAACGAGCTTGGCCCAGAGTTATATTATCATGGCATATTGGTTGGTAACGCATGGCGCCACACGATAATTGAAAACGGCCTATGAATTTTCATATGTGCAGGTGAAAAACTTGGCAGACGACTTGTTTCGTGGATACAACTACACCAAGGACAGTCTGTTCGAATATTTCGCCATGACGGCGCCTCCAAACTACTCCTACGTCCACAAATTAACCGGAACGGCAGAGGAAGATGTTGTGCCGGCTTTCCCGAAACCCTCCTTTACTGTGAACGGGATGTCTTACCCAGCAGTCTCACCAGGCTCGGGAATTAATTCGTATGTGTATTACGTCTGCCGTGGCTCTGGCGGTTGGTTCTGGAACTACACGGTTCCTTTCAACAGGTTCATTAACGGGAAGAAGAGATCGCAAGATTTCGCGTGAGTATAAAAAAGACGTTAAAAGTGACATCAAGGTCTTTTGGGGGCATTCTAACTGCCAATTAGAATGGTTTATTAACCCAATTCCAACAGCCTAATTCCAACAGCCAACTCAACTAATCGTTCATGACGTGCCACATCAGCTAATGGCGACATGTCGATTTGGTGATGCTTTTTTGGACAAAGGGAGGCGTTGCGGACGAAAGAACGTCGTGTGAAACTTTTGCTTGATTAAGCAAGAAATATTTTTTCTTCAAAATTGGTCGGAGGATGGCCAGGATGGATAAAATGTCATCACAGTAATTTTGCGACAGAGAACGTTTTCGCCGCTTAAAGCCACACTGTATTGAATTCAGAAAGTGCTTAAGTTGTCCGACGTCAGTGTAGTGGTGGTAGTGTAAAATGTACTATGCTTTATCTGAATACATTAGAGCGCTGCCTGCAGTTTTTCAATGTGTGCTGAAAACTAGGGCTTGATTCTTTGTAGTACGTATCCGGCAAGCATTCTGTGGACCTTCACGAGGCTATGAGACCTATACCTGCACTCTCCTAACACTTTGAAAATATCGTAAAGTTCAGTACAGTGAGGCTTTAAAGATAATGTATCAGGGATATTTTCGCGGGCCACGAAATTCATTGTTTATTTACATTTTGTTTGTTTATGTCCAGGCTTTCGTTGGTAAATTATTGGTGGCATGCCCCTCTAGAAATTTTGTTGATTCCAAAAGTATTCATTTTGGTGGGTTGGCATGTCCCAAAAGTCCAAAATAACATAATGTAGACATTCATGTTTACAAACATTGAATGTAAACAATGAAGTCGTGATATATTGTCTTTAAGCAAGAAAGATTTTTTCTTCAAAAGTAGTCGGAAGATGGCCAGGATGGATAAAAAGTCATCACAGTAATTTTGCGACAGGGAACGTTTTCGCCGCTTAACCAGCCCAGGCATGGATAAAGACCGACTTTCATTGACGTCATTTTCACCCCTCCCCTCTCACCAAAGTAACATTCGCGTCGACTTGCTTGTCACTCACATACATTCACATCGACGGGTTTCTTGATTTGTTGCCTGTTTTTCTTTCAGGGGTGTGGTGTCGGTCACAATACGTGTGACAGCAGACGACTTCAACCCACCACAAGGCGAGATGTAGGCCGATTAGCGGACCGATGGCATCCGTAATTTATATATCACATAAATTCCTATCTGTAACATGTACTTCCGTCACCTGAGCTGTAAAACGTCTACTGATTTTGAGGTGAATCACACCGAGGCTGGAACCCACGTCATGATGCTCGCAACTAACTATTCGTTTGAAATTGCTCTAATACTTAAACAACTTCGTGTTTTGGGGGTATGATATGGCTTTTAGGCATATACCGTACTCTAAACTCCCACTTAACTGTCCCATTACGGAACTCAGAAAAAATTACCAGGCCCTTAGCAGAAGATATCGCACGCTCTCATTCTTTGCCAGGCTCGGGAGTGGGACAATTAAGTGGACAGTACATTACTGTTTCTGCCCATACCCCCACCCCATTGTCTTTAACTGAGGATTTAGTCATTTTTTCAGAGTTCAGGAATGGGACAGGTAAGTGGGAGTTTAGAGTACATGTATGATATTTTTCAGTCATCGAAGAACGAAATATTGTGTGAAACAAACATTTTGGCACGCTGCCAGCGGTTGTCTAGATATTCTGGGCAAGTCGCAGCCCTTGCCAGAGATATCCTCGGATGAGGTAGATGTGGGTACGAGATTGCGCTTCTAACAGCATGAGCAGTGCTTGAAAACTCTCGCGCGTGATTTCTTCACGGGTAACTTACAGCAAGTAGGCCAGTGATGTCACTGATGCTTAGAGGCCTGGAACCTTATTCACGAAGCTCCCGTAACTTACGGAAGTGCGCAAACTATTGTCCTTTTGCGGACAACTTGTTGTTCAGCATCAGTCTGACAAAGGATTTGCGTACCCTTAAAAGTTACGGGGGATTTTGTGAATAAGGTCCCTGGTTATTGCTGGTAATGGACTTTATATATGTACCAAGTTTCAGATCAACAGTCCCAGTGGTTAAGGGCGTTTCAATTTTCGAAACGTGGCCAGGCGTTGTAAATAAAAAATGTCAAAATACCATAAAAGTACAAGATATATGACGGAAATGAAGGCACCTGCGGGGTCTATAAGTCAAAAGGAATTGAATGGGGTGTATCTTGGAACGCACTAATTGGCTAATAAGTTGAAACAAAAGACTAGTAATCGGTACACTTTCCCATGAAATGGTCATTTTGAGGATCAAACGACAAGTGGATCATAAAGTTCGAGTTTTTTTCTATTTAGTCCACCCATTTTGACAGCAATATTTTCAACAGGTATAGAATACTCGGCATGTGAATTTCATGCGTGCAGCCAGCTTTTCCAAAACAGGGCGGCCATATTGGATTTGGATTTTACTTCCTGGTTGTCTTTTTTGTACTGAGCGTGTATGGTGTACATGAAGAGCATGTCAGGAAACCCTCGCCACCCCAGGTGTGCGTGTCCGACGGGGCTCGATCCGTTGGGGGTGTTTTTTTAGAGTCGACTGACCCAATGCTGTCGACTCGTCATTCAGCCGGGACAGTCGATTTTGACAGACGCCCCTAGCGCGTTGGGTTTTGTCGGACATGTGCGCTATGCCTTAAATCCTGTTATTGTAAACTACACATGTATATCTTCTGTAAAAGGAGGAAATAAAGATATATATATTGGACTATAAAAACAGTCAACTGGGGGTGTCTTTGTTGCTTTTCTCAGAGGGGCCTGGATTGAAGCAATATGAAAATTCACAATGATGGCTCGCCCTTAACAAACGTGGCCTGCTAAACGACGACGACGACGACGGACGCTGCTCCACCATAAAAGCTCACCAGGTGAGCTAAAAATGGATGTGTTCCTCTGTAAACAGACTACGCACAGGCAAAGCGCATAACCTGCTTAACCCAGCCATTGCGAAAGCTCGCTATTATGCCATTGTATGCTCTCTTCAATAAAGAACGGTATGGAAACTACCTTTTTGTTCAGTATTGATCCATTGATGAATTGTATTGTTTCACCTTTTGTACCATCATCACATCATTATTCACGATTCATATTCTCTATTTGGAATGTAAGTCTCTTTGCTTTTGTTCTAGTTGTTTTTGCAACCTGAATCGATTTCAGTGGTCTATTGAACACTTTCTATAATCCGATAGTAAAAGCACTTAAGCAGAAGCAAATCAAGATTTCCAACGGAGGAAAGTGAAAGGGAGGAAATGGAACTGTTCAAAGTTTGGTGATGCCATTTAGGTGGTGTGATTCCAGCTTCCGTCGAGTTACACACAAGGGCATGCGGCAGATTATTCAATGTGATATCAAGGATAACTTGCTTCTCACTGGCACTACAATATGGTCTTGGTATCGCTGTGACTGACGATAAATCACACAATCAATTCAAGACCTTACAGCCACAATGTATTTAATTCAGAAAATGCTCACGTTTGCAGACATTAGTATGGGCCTACCGGTAGTATAAAATGTACCGTGCTCTATCTGATTACATTAGAGCTCCGCCGGCAGTTTTTTTCAATGTAAGCGAAAACTAATCTTGATTCTCTTAAAGTCCGCATCAGACGATCATCTTGGGGACCTTCCCGAGGCCGTGGGACCTATATGTGCACTCTCCTAACACTTTGAAAATCCCGCCAAATTAAATAGAGTTGGGCTTTAAGCCTATTGCACACGCTTCGACAAGTGGACATTTTTGTCGCGGTAGATAGATCTCTGCTTATACAAGCGTGTGCCGGTGGCAGAAGACAGAAATCTCCATAGGTCAGGACATAATATGAGGTAGTGGAGTGGCGACAATTGGAACCAGTCTTAAAATTTAACTATTTTCATAATCATTTGCATTTCCAAGTTTCTCGACTTGTCTCGGTGTGTACGGGGCTTTACGACGGAGACGCTTATGATATTGTGGTACATTATCTAAAACTGTGTGCCTACAAGCAACTGCATACGATTCAAACTCTCGCGTAGGGGATTACTTCCTAATTACAGGAGGTATTTATAACCTGCTTGGTCTTTTGAATATTTGATATCAATGGTTACTCGTGCACTAAATAAAGTTTAGCCATCTCTATCCATGTCTCTGAAAAATGGGTCCAAAGTCGAGTGCTACCACCAACCCCGTCAAAAAAATTCGGGGTTGGTTGTAATACATCTCATAAAGTGATCATGAATTTCCCTTTACTTCTTCATGTGTTTTTCAAAACGACACAGGTATTTGTCACCTAAATAAACTTCTAAACACAGCAAATCCGCTCTTCTTACCAAAAAATAATTGATTGAACAGTCTATAGGATGAGGGGTGAGGACTGATGAAAACCTTAATTTTGCCTATCCCCAAGTGGTGAGGTAAGCAATTTGGTTTTTTGCCATTTTATCAAAACCTGAAAAAATGGGATAAGCAAATATCTTAGCAGGGTGACGATTTTACGCCGAATGGGTCAATGTCGTCCTGGGTATACCTTATGTTTATCCAGGATCATCCTGGGTAATCCTTTTCTTTACCCAGGACGGCCCTGGGTAAACATAAGGATCCTTAACTTTACCCAGATTGGAGTTCCCGAGTGGTGTAGTGAGGTTGATATTCAGCGTACATCATGAAATGAAGGGTGGCCTCGAACTAGGCCTATAGCCCCTAAGTCCTTGAGAATTTACTATCGGTCCCTTTTGAAAAGTTGTAGGGATTGGTCTTTTCTCCCTATTCCACACCCCGGAGCAGGTATAGCGGTAAATTTCAGCCCTTTCGAGTTATGATCGTACTACATGTTCTGCAAAACGTAAATTCATGAAAATGACGAAATGCACACGGATCATACATGTTCTACCTAGGCCTATCGCTCCTAATACCCCCATCACACTGAGCTAGTTCTCAGTACGTTCTTGAAAATTTTGCCGAACGGGCTCAAACTGTGTGCGAACGGAGTGGACGCAGTGGCAACGTTTTACAGTCTTTTTACGAACTTCGTGGATGGGAGTACATCGAAGCATTATTTGGCCAAGGGTACACGTTCTAGCCCGTTTTACGATTTTTTTAGGACGGGGCAGGACGTTTTGAGAACGACTTCAGTATGATGGGGGTATTAGTCCTTGAGAATTTACTATCATTCCTTTTGAAAAGTTGTAGGGATTGGTCTTGTCTTCCTATTGCAAACCCCGGAGGAGGTATAGCGGTAATTTTCAGCCCTTTTTAGCAATGATCCTACTGCATGTTCTCTGCCGAAAGAGACGCACGTACAGCATGATTCGGCGGGAACTCCCAAGCTGGGTAAAGTTAAGGATCCTTATGTTCACCCAGGATGATCCTGGGTAAAGAAAATGATTACCCAGGATAATCCTGGGTAAACATAAGGTATACCCAGGACGACATTGACCCATTCAGCCGATTTTACCATGTTTGTTACAACCAACCCCACCTATAGTTCAGGTCAAATGTGTGCTGCAATACCAAAGCATGTGGAAGTGGGCCTTATCATGCTGGACCAGTTGTACAGGCTTTACATCATTATTCAAATAGTATCCAAACAAACTTCTAAAACTGCACAGGCACTAAAGCAGAAGAGCTTTTCTGATCAGGTCATTTTTTACCTTCATGTACTAAAAACGGTTTTTGTCGATTTTTTGGAAAGTCAATTCGGACATTCAGATGTCCTTTGGTACAAAGCGGATATTCAAGGAAATATTAGCCCTGTTACAACCTACCCCTGTTACAACCAGCCCCGGTCTCCCCTATAGTAGTAGCTGAGAAAATGGCTCAGTAATAAAACACATAACGTCCCGTTTCCACTACAGCGGACTCCGCCACGGTTTGCATCAAACGGTGCGGTTTTCACGGGCATTGGGATATTAACACACCATGTCTTGTTAAACCATCGAAGGATTATCCAAACCATGTGGAAACCGTACCGCTTGCCGTATACCGCGGCGGTAACCGTTCTAGTGGAAACGGATCTTTACCGACTACGTGTAGTTTGTCGTTGGTTGATCGCCGCCGCCATAGTCTTGAGACGTTGATTCAGTTGCGTCAAGAAATAATGGTGGCAACGTCAATCACAAATCAACTACCATGCTATTTGTCGTTCCGAAAGAATTACCATTGGACATGCGGGTGAAATATCGGGTGGCCAACAAAATACGCTTCTAACTTCAAGTCTTACTTTCTCAAGAACTCTTCATTATCTCAATGAAATTTGGTATCATATCAGCTGAAAACCCATGTGGTTACGCAGCTGCCAACGATGATGATGATGATGATGATCATTTCAAGATGTGTTGTTTTTCATGTGGAATTGTTGCATTGATGCCTCCGATACAAAGATCATGTCACTCAATATAAAAATATCACAGTAAAATGCAATGCCGGTGTAACAGTAAAGAATGTCCCTTGTAAAAAGTGTCCGCTCCTATTATTCAATGATTAAGGCGAATGGCTATAAAAACCAATCGCCAGGGACTGGAATTAACAATAGAATATTTTGTTCCTAGCGCAGATTTTCCCAGGGACATTCTTTCCTGTCACACCTGAATCCAATGTCACTGACGTCGACCGACCAGAGATGCAATTCTCAACGGTACATGTATATATTTCGAGGATACGAATGAAAGAATATACATTGCGTGACCACGAAAGTGATCGCGGCAGCATTGCGAGGAAAGGACTAAGTTCCAATGGTCTTTTTTGTGTCGCGTTATAAACATGATGAAGAAGCAAAGGTTTTGACCGAACACATATCAGACGTCGCCAATTGGCGGTGGCAGGTGACCTACCTAAGGTACAGTCAAAACCGATATTTTCAAATATCTCTTAACAGTGACTGCCTTTTGAGGCGAGCTGTTTTCTTTGGGCCCCTCGTGAACAATAGAAAATCTATTGTTCACGAGGGGCACATTCACGAGCTGACATTTTGAGGAAAGAAGTCTAATAATATCATATATATGTCTGATAGAGTAGGAAGGTCGCTGCGTCGATTAGGAAGGTCGCTGCGGTGAGCGCAGAAGCCTAGGGCGCGCGCCCGGGTCGAGCCGCCGCGGGTGCAGATCTTGGTGGTAGTAGCAAGTATTCAAACGAGATAGATAGATAAACTGTCTGATAGATAAACTATGAAATAGAAGTCGGGCCTCTAAGGTGAAAGACATTGCTTCCTACCAGATTCGAACCCACGTACCCTCGCATAAGGCATCAATCGCCAGCGCTAAGGTGCAGCACGCCTTAAACCACTAGGCCAAATCCCCATCTTCAAAAAAGATGGTTCAATGGCCTATGTTTATAACCTAATAGATAAACGGTGCGAAATATGAAAGTCATGGCATTCATATTTTTTTAATAACCCCATATATAAAGTGTAATCTTTTTTGCCACCCGATATAAAAGTCAGTTGTGAGGACAAAATGGCTACGTTAGACTTGAAGATGGACGTCCAACTGGTAATTTTCTGATTCTTTATGATGTCGATAAACTTATAAACAAAGGAAAGAATAAATAAGGAGACCACGAAATGCTCTCTCATAACAGAAAAGAACGTTGCAGCGGTTACGCAGTGAGAATGTCCATCCGTAGATGCTGAATCGTAAAACTGCGAGGTAAAAAAAAAGTAGTCTGATTATCACTGTTAAAAAGGTAAACCATTCCGATTTGCCAAATATCTCCCAGGTTTCTTCTAATCAGGACAGGAGTTTCATTTGACAGAAATCAACAATTTGTTTTTGAGACCGAAACAAAATGGTAAAGATTTTTGAGACGACCTGTACTACCGTTTGAATGTACGATCGTGGTTAATAAAAACCATCATTTCCTCGACCGGGGCCACCATACGTATAGCGAAATTCGGTTTTTCCACAGTGAGCGCAAACACACACGTGTTTCTCTTTACTGAGTTATCCCAAGAATATATAAGTACCAAGAATGTACAACTCCAAATATGTGCCAAAAGTGAGTTTACTAATTTGCCTCTGGTGACCCTGTAACCGAAGGGATCTTAATTTGTGAAGGATTATTGTGTGGAGAAGATGATTACGAACAAAATGACACCTCCCGCAGTTATATGCACTCAAAAATAACCGAGCTACAGAGCAGTTTTGAATGGACCATATTTTCGACAAATTGATATAATACTTGATCTCTGGGTCGGGCACTCTGACCTAAACAACAAATCCATGGTTTCACCAAAATCAAAAAAAATGTGTATGCCGGTAATATGTCTGTAACTTTACATAAGAATATTGACGATATTCTAAATAATGTAATTCAGTCAACAGCCGTTAAATCTAAACATCGATTATTTAATTAGAAGGCCTATAATTACCATACGCCCTCTATTATCACAAAAAGTAACTTAATGCCCACCCTTTTGATTGATTACTAAGTTGTACATTCTTGGTACTTATATATTCTTGGTTATCCTGATTAGCCGACCTTTGACAGTGGTGAAAATGGCTCACTATTTGCTTTGGTGGAGGCTGTTGCTCGTGGCCGCCATTACACGCACAACAGGTAAGATGCGGTTGCTTTTCCAACGACTTTCACATTCTGTTTCGTATATATTATACTTCAAGATTTATAGTAGGCCTACGAGGTGGCCAAAAACTTGGCCATACTTCCACTAGCCTGAAAAGTGAACAATCTTTTCCAAATCGAAGTATTTTCGGAATATGAAAGATAGTGACTTCATAGTTACATTCAATGACTGTAAACATGAATGTTGACATTATGTTATTTTGGACTTTTGGGGATGCCCACCCACCACTACTTTCGGTGTCTAAGAAAACAAAATGTAAATAAACAACGACTTTCGTAGCACCCGAAGATACCAATCTGCAATTTAACTTGAATGTGAGCCTACAGTTGCGCCTATATACGGTATATAACTTTGAAAAAATATTGCTTGAAATGAAATGTGATTTCATTACATTTACATCCCTTAGGCTCCACCAACCCATTGGACACCTGTAAAACCAGTAGTTAGATGTTGCCGGTGTAACGTTTTTCAGTGCGGCCTGTGTGCCAGTATGACATTACAATAGATTGACGGAATAAACGGTCTCGCAACCACTAGGTTAGGCCAACGACTACGTTTATCTATTGTTCGGGTATACTCAGACAACAGAAAATTGTAACCTATATATAGGCTAGTGGTAGGTCTATCCGGACGCCTGCGAAACCTCATTCAGCTTATTGTGTACCCGGTACTACTTTAAAGGATCGGAATTGCCCAATTACAACCAGAGGGGTGCAAGGTAAATGGGGCCAATGGCTCCGCTAAGATAAAACCAGATGATGTGGAGTCACACAGTGAAGGTTCTATTTCTGCAACAAATATGCTAAGAGGCTGTTTAGCTATAGAGACCTGGGCTAATATTCATTAAACCTTGCTAGGCTTAGTTGCCTGCTAAAGTGCCTAGTTTGTACAGGCCAATGTACACAACTAACAACCAACTAAGCTACTCTCCATTCCAGTTCCGAGTGGCGCGAGGTTTATCAACGATAGCTCCGCAACGGCTGGGCCGAATTTGACATACCATACATCAATCGATTTGTCTTTTTTGGCGCTACAGCCATCGTCACTGTCATTTTCCCGCAAAACGTGACAGAAAAAAGTTCCTTCACAAATCACAGTTTGTGCTGACGGCCGAAATGGCGGCCATTTTGAAATGACGCAATGCATCGCGCACGTGTAAACTGCACTGAACAACATGGCGAAATGAAATGGGTTCTGAGAAAGGGATCCGTTATGTCGGCCTTACGCGAAAAATGAAGATAGCAGAAAGATACCGGCAAGAAAGACAAGTCGATTGACGTGTGTTTCCTCAAATTTGACCCAGCCGTTGCGGAGCTATCGGTGATAAACCTCGCGCCACTGGGAAGTGGAATGAACTGTAGCAAGTTTTTATGAATATGGACCCAGCAATCCTTGCACTCTGGCACTATTCAGATTCATTACCATTTGGTCACGTAGTCAGAAATGGCGGATATTAATTGATTTTAGCCTCCTTAGAAGATTGTACTTCTTAAAGAAGATTGTAACCTTGAAGGAGTCGAATATTTCTCAAGGTGTGTAGCTCCAGTTTTTTACAGCGAACGCTTTTCATCCGCAACCTGTCGGAATCTGGATGATGAATGCAGCTTCAGGAGGCACCGATCTGTCAGGATACGGCAACGATGCAACGGCGTATGATGTTACACTAACAGCTGGACCATTTGGAGAAGAGAACACGGCCTTTCTATTCTACGGGCGATCAACGTCGTATTTACGTATAAATAGCTCGACATCAATGATTGTCGGCGCAAACGAAGCATCGGCATTTGCATTCACGGCGTTTGTCGCAACTGATGTTGCCACCGCCGCGTTCATAGAATATTATAATGCTTCCACCCTGTCGCCGTCCGCTTACGGGTTGCATATTTCGTCCTTTCCCAATTATAATCTATTTGCTGGTGTTCCTCCGCGTCGAGGCCACGGGCAACGCTACAGCGACTTTGGTGGTACGCTGTCTATTACTCCAAATGTGTGGCATTTTGTTGCAGTATCATACAATGCTTGCGGGCCGGCACTTTTCGGTGTTGTCAACGACAAGAGAACTGTTGTCAGCTATGGTGGGTGGCGTGTGGAAACAGGAAGCCCAGAAGTGTTTCTGGGAACCCGTCCGAATCATTCACCGAGTTATCTACGCGGTGGGATGAGCTGCGCCATGTTGTTCAGCGTCTCTCTCTCCCCATCAGATATCAAGCGTGTGAAAAAGTACTGCATGAAGAAGGCAGTCCCAGGAGGTACGTACTGAATCATATCACGGAATATCCCTTTGGTTTGATCGGACACACGGTGTACAATCAACCTTGCCGTACAGCAGCGGGAGAAAGTTACGGTCACATACGCTTGGCAAAGCTGAGGTTCCAAATCAATGTAAATACCATGCTAAGGGCAAAATGATAACCAAAGGCGAATGAATACACTAAATCCCCTAGAAATCCGCAGGAGAATGCATGGAAAATCGGCAATTTTAAAATGAACTGTACGGCTGCGGGAGAAGTCTAATTCTCCCGCAGCCGTACAGTTCATTTTAAAATTGCCGATTTTCCATGCGTTCTGCGAATTTCTGGGAGATATTACAGCAGCATGCCTTTTATAGTGTATTCGTTCACCTAGGGCTATCATTTTGCCCTTAGCAGTGGTGTCCGACATCCCACATATCCGACGTCCCACAAGTCCGACATCTCACATGTCCGACATCTCACAAGTCCGACGTCCCGCAACTCCGACATCCCAAAGTCCGAAGTACCACAAGTCCGACATCCCAGAAGTCCGAAGTATCATAAGTCCGAACTCCCAACCCCTTCTTGTCGGAGTTATGGGATGTTGGACTTATGGTACTTCGGACTTATGATACCTTTCCCTGAAGGTCGGACTTATGATACCTTTCTTTAAACGTCGGACTTGTGGGATGTCGGACTTGTGGTGCTTCGGAATAGTGGTACATTTTTAAAGTGATTTTTCCATTGTCGGACTTATGATACTTCGAACTTTTGGGATGTCGGACTTGTGAAGTGTCGGACTTATGGGGGGACACCAAGATGATTATGTGTACTCCTTTCTTGTCTACTACGTCATGAGAAAGATTGGGATACATGTGCAGTGTACCACCTCGTCTGAGGAAATCCATTAAGACCACATGATTAGTTGTAATTTTCTAACTGACTTCTAGTGGTGCAACAAGTTCACCTCATTCTAACTTTATTTTTTCGCAAAATGCTGTCTTTGGTGAAGACGCTGGTCTCGCAGAAAAAAATGCGGAAATCCCCACTTGCCGCCGCTTTGCTGGTTGCATTGTTACAGCAGAAAATATTACACATGTTTATAATGTCAAAATGAATTTCAGTACTGTATAATCATACACGAATGTCAAGTAGCCCTCGTTTATGGTAGGCGAAGTGAATCATAAATTATGGAATTATGGACAGTCATATATTCAAATTTATGCCTGGACACTAATTCGTTGGATCTAACTAATCACAGCACAGGAAGTGAATCATAAAAGGTGAAGTGAATCATAAATGGGGATTATTGACTGTCATATAGGCCTACATGTATTCGAATTTGTGTCCAGACAATAATTCGAATATATGACTCTCAATAATTCCCATTTAATGACAGTCGCTAAATATTTTATGACTGACAATACTTGGTTGGTTCCAACGAATTAGTGTCGAGACATAAATTCGAATATATTTGTCCATAATTCCCATTTGTGACTCATTTCGCCTACCATACTCGTTCTCAAAGCTGAACTGCATCCTCTCAAAAGGGTCATTAAGACATTTCCTGAATCATACTTTGGGGAGGCAATAGCAGAGCGGACTGAATTGAATCTCAAATGGCTGAACGAGGGAAGGAGCCCTAAATACAGCTTCTGTGTCTATAAACGGTTGTTTCAAAATTAAATGCGAAATAAAAAGAACGTTGTATTCAAAATGTCCGAACATTGTCCGATCCCCTCGGGAACAAGCTCTGAAATTTACTTGCTTTATGGTGTACTCACTGCCACGTTCTCATGACATCTTGTCGAAAAAGAGCAAGGCTTAGGCAGATCATAACGTTTTTTGTCACGCGGCGTTGTT
>NMRB01005489.1:0-20945 GCA_002633025.1 Notospermus geniculatus
GACCAATCAGCGCGGGGTTGGGGCGGGACTTGCGTGATTTGTTTTGGTGATGTTTATGGCCTGTCAGTGTATTAATCATCGATTTTTTGCGAATGCGAAGACGGTCGGTGGTCAAATATTTATCGATTTGAATCACATCATACCGTATCCCACGTAGCTCGTAGTTTAGGCGCATCCGGCTTTTGGAAGTTACTTTTATTAATTATTGGCCAATGTTTACATAAAATGCATCCCATGCACAGGGCAATGCATTGTGAATGTACTGCGGTGGCGCTGATGGTTGGGCCCTTTCCGCTTCGCTGATTTATGCTGATTAGCCATGTGCTAGGTGCGATAAGGCCTATTGTACAATGCGGCTTATTCCGTCAATCGATCACCTTTTTTGGGCGGGCACTGATCGGCATGATCGGGGATTCTAAACTAAACTCGTTCCGGTAGGCCTATAATCTCCCTAAATGTAAGCTAAGAGGTAGGTCTAGCAAGGTCAGGCCTAGGTAGCTTGACATGAAATGGCAGTAAATGTACTTCATCACATGGCCTTGTATGCATACGTGCATATAGCCTCCCTACATGTACATAGGCTAGGCAGCAGGCCTAAATGTACACAAAAATGTACACTGTACAAATCACGAGTGAAAAACAACCTTCACTTCCACAAAATTTGGTCTTCCCGTGTTGCAGTTGTCAATGCGACTCACCCGTGACAAATTTCTGTGATTTATGTAGCATTTTCCGGTCATTCGACCAGCAGACAATGCGAAATTAGGCAAGAACAGCCCAGTGATCAATGAATGACCCAGACTTTTCTCCAGAATCGGAAGCCGCCTGTCTGATTCAAAATGGCGCAGGGTCGCATCTAAAACGACCTTGACCTTTCCATTGTGTCGTCTGCAACGGTTACAATGTATTTGCTTAGTGCGTTCAGTCCAGGATACCACGCCCGAACACCGGAATGAATCATTTAGGTCTAAATCTCACCAGAGTACACTTATTGACTCTTCTATAGTCTTGGTTAGAGTTTACACCCGTGGACCATCAGAAAGTCACTGATATTCCATGTAGCCTATTCTCAGCGTGTGTTTTTTATCGCATCTCTGGTGTCCGTTGGTGTGGGTTTTTTGTATTTGTCTCGGCTCCAGCGTGATGGGGTTGTTTAAATAAAATAAGTTTGATGGGTTCATTGTTTTATCACTCTTTTATTCACCAATATGATTTCGTTAGCTGGCGATTTAAAAGATCCTTCACTATCCCTTTTAGTCCCTTTATTAAACTCTGCTGCCAGTGAGGGGGCGAAAAATCCTAGGCTTCACCTTCTTTTACTAGCAGGCGATAGGCGAGTTTTATAATAGGTCTGCCCCGGAGTGAAGATGCAGTGTCCCGAATTCAAAGACTACAGGCCGAGGCTAGTTAGTATTGAGTTTTTGNCACCCCACGAAGGAGGAAAGCTATCATAAGCCAACGCCTCCATACACGCCATCACGTCAGTGCTCTCCTTATTTCTTGCGAAACTCTTGGCAGACAGGTCGAAATTGTCAGGTCGCATGCAGCTTATTTCGGCAGACAGTTGGGGAACACTCAGAGATGGGAAACCTTCAAAAATGTTGCACCGATACCCGATGTAAGTGTTTCTATACGCCCTCTGTACATAAATGATTGAACTGATCCAAGTCGTGTCTTTGGAACAAAAGCTGATCTTCCACAGCATATGTTCCATCCGAAAAATCGGATTCGCGGAGTTTGGTAATAGTTGGAAAATCTGGACGCAGATTTTGGATTGTGGACGGTGGACACTGGATTTGCCATCATTTTGGCAGTGATGGTTTTTTTGTGCCTCAGATACCAGGAAAACGCTTGCATTCCATCTTTGAAAGTTTTCTGGGGGAGGGCCCCCAGACCTGCCGCACCCCCCCCCCCCCCCCCTTNCCCCCCCCCGCCGTTTCCGGAAATCCTGGATCCGCCCTGATTGGATTGCAACGCTTGACAACACGATCCACGAGCTTTTTATTCTCTTGATTTTCCGATATGCGGCGAATTACCAAGCACTGATAATTTTCGCCGGAAAAATCATTCGGTACACTAGGAAGAAATATCAGAAAGAACATGAGGAGCTGGCACCGATCCCGACAGACCGAAGACGTCACTTTGTCTTTTCCCGAAAAGTGTGTCATTTTTCTGCATGATTTTGTTAATAAAATCAGCCTATGTGGTGGCACTTCCATCTGGGAAGATATCGACAACTTTGCATTCTATGCATGATGGTGCAGTTTTGAGAAAACCGCCCCAACTGAAAATCCCTTCGCTCTGATAGATACCAGCGCCACGTATCGGATACATCGCGAAGTTTCTCATGAATTGCATGGAAAGTAAGAATTGATGTAGGCCTACTGTAGGAAAGACACCCATTTGTCGTCAGGGATACTCCTTGCTAACAGCGCCTACCATTTTTACTTGTTCGACAACCATGCTAATTCTTCTCACGATTAAAAATCCCGCGTGTTGTATTTTGTTCAAATTAAACAGCGATATCTTCGTAGCCTAATTTTCGTTTTTTTTTGTCCCGTGTCAATCCCGCCACACTCCCAGGAAACGGCGTGTGTTGAATTCAGCCAAGCCTTCACTATTTGCATGTCGTCTACATTTGCGAGATTCGGAGACGACTTTTCCGTTTTGTATCACTTTGTGTGTCGTTTTTTGCGCTTTTTATTGGATATCCATCTCCACATGTGCATTGTCTAAATTTTTCATCGGTTTTACCCTCAATACCAGTATTGCTGCGCGAATATAGTGATGGAATTCAAGCATGGATCCGAGTAAAGGATTACAACTGCAGCAAAATGCGATACAATTTTGTGATGACGAATAACTAACAAGGATGATGGAGAATGCCTAAGGAAATGGCGGATAGTTCAAGAAATTCTGGAATTTGAAAACAATAGTTTTGTGAATATTATAAAGGAAGTTGCCAGGATCCAACAACACAAGTTTCAGCATAGGCTGCGATTAGAGCTACACGGTATACGTTCTGAGGTAATCAGCGAATCACTGACAAAACATCTGCAACCGTTGCCGCCTGAACTCCCGCACCGCACCGCCGCCCTATAGGGTGTCTACGCGGGTGGCAAAGACGGAGCTTCGTGACGATGACGTCAGGGGACTGCGATATGGTTTTTCAGATATAGTTGATAAGTGGGGGTTTATTAGCAGTTGATTTGCAGTTACTAAAAAATTAGCGATTCGAACGAACTCTATCGATCTGTAAAAAGCCTATCTTATGTTTCAAAATAGGCCTTACATTTTATTGTAACGTACTGATGCTACGTATTCAGGAATGAACTTTTGGTGCACTACTGGAGGAGACTTTGTACTCGTGGGTATTGGTGTTCCCGATGCCGTACCCAGGGACGGGAGAGAATTTGACCAATGGGAGACTTTGTTATTGTTTACATTCCGTACGTGGACAGAAGGAACACGTGGTGTCGGCGGGAGGAAATCGAGCCGCCTCGTTAGCGCAGTAGGTAGCGCGTCAGTCTCATAATCTGAAGGTCGTGAGTTCGATCCTCACACGGGGCAAGGATTGCCGTCCCAGTATAGCCTAGCGGCTCACTATTTTGTCCTTTCCTGACACATTAGTACAAACGGTGGCCCAAACATGCCATTTATATATTTTTATCCACATTAAAATATTCTGAACATATTTGTATTTTTTCCTCCAATTTCCACCCGGGTGGAAAAGGGCGGAAAACATTTTCACCCGGGTGGAAAACATTTTCACCCGGGTGTAAAACATTTTCACCCGGGTGGAAAATATTTTCACCCGGGTGTGAAACATTTCCACTCGGGCGGAAAACATTTTCACCCGGGTGGAAATGTTTTCCACCAATAGGCCTTCACCCTCATCTTTGTTAGGTATTCTTCATTTCACAAAATTGTATCGCATTTTGCTGCAGTTGTAATTCTTTACTCGGATCCATGCTTAAATTCTATCACTATATTCGCGCAGCAATACTGGTCTTGAGGGTAAAACCGATGAAAAATTTAGACAATGTACATGTAGATGGACAATCATACAAAGAGTGAAAGCTTGGGTTGAATTCAACACACATCGTTTCCTGTGGCGGAGGGGATTGGTGGCACGGGACAAAAAAAACCCCAAAAATTGGCTACAAAGATGTTCATGTCGCTGTAGATTTGAATAAAATGCAGAATTTAGCATGGTTGTCGAACAAAAATGGTAGGCGCTGTTACAGCGAGGAGTATCCCTGACAACAAAATACATTACGTCATGGAAATGAAGTCCAATTTCGTATTTCGTACTTCGTGTTTCGTCAGATTTGCGAAAACTCACTAATATCAAATTACATGAAAGATAAAAATCCATTTATTTCGTCGTGGTCTTTCCAAATGGGCCGTATATATGCAACAAACGAAGATTATCTTAACTCAAGTTGAGCAACAGCTTTTCAATTGTTCAGGTTTGCCAGGGCATGATGTGACAATGGAAAAGTTGAGGGTTTATAACCTGAGTTCAAGATAATTATCTTCGTTGGTGCATACTGCCCCATGTGTCAGGAAAGGAAAAAAAGGGAGCCGCTATACTAGATCTCTCTCATATCTCAACGTACGTAGCATTACGTCTACGTTTCGGGATTGTAAGCTTGGCGCTAATTGGTTTACAGACACGTGACTGACGGCGCGAAAGCATGGGTCTTTTGTTCAGTTAGGTCCTACCGCTGATTGGTGGTGGCAGAGCGGTCAAGCGTGAGGCTCGTGTATTGTGAATAAAAAGAAGGCGGAGACATGGTGTCACAATAACGATCATTACATGGGCCTAACTACTCGCGCAGTGACCGGTTCTCGGCCTCTCAATCGGGTTTTTTTCACAGTGGGCACTGCTCTATTCATTGGGAATGCTGATCCTTTGTATTGCGAGATTTTGACAATAGGGCATACTCACAGTGAAAAAAGCCTATTCTTATTTAACATTACGCAATATCTCAGTGCGCAGAGTGTAAAAACTTTTAGGTGCGGAAGAATTTGTCCATATTCACGAAGACATGGCTGATGAAAGACACACTGACGGCCCGAGTGCGAGTTGAGAGGCTGCTGTGGCTGAAATCCCTCTCCTTCGGGAGGGTTATCGCCACCGTTTCTCCAGTGAATCTCCAAAAAATCAATCTCATGCCAAGAAGGGGTTGCAAAAAGATCTTCCCTCATATTGGGCGTTATCTTGCCTGGTCAGAATTTCCTCTATCAGCGGGATTGTTAGAGGGGGAGGAAGTGGTAGAACACATCCTAGGGGCGGAAGTGGCGGGATGGCGGAAGATGGCGGGATGGTGCAGGAATAAAGCGCAGTCGAATTCGATCCATCTCTCACCGCCAGGCTCTCGCCGTCAACTACAAGAAATAAGGCTAAACTACACCTTGGTCAGTTGCCAAGAATTAGCCTACTTGGGGCCGATTTTATAATAGACGTTGGCTAAGCTACCCATTTGTTAAACCAAAAATAGATAGGCATGCGAAAAGTGTGCAACAAATTTTTCATCAAAAAGCCCTGTTTGGATGGATAGTAAGCGCTAAAAAGAGCTTAGAAAACGGGGGGCTTTTTGGTAAAAAAAAATTTAGATACATTTTTGGCATGCCTCTATTTTTGGTGGAACCAATGGTTAGCTTAGCCAACGTGTATTAAATTGGCCCTTGATGATTCAATAAAATGTTCAAGCACAGCCAAGGTCTGTAGAGATCAAAAGGGCTGTTGTGGTTGCGCAATGTGAAAGAAGACAATAACTATTGCTTGAATGTGCCTAGCCGCGACCAGAGAGTGCAGTTTGATCGCACTCGCTGCTCATGAATAACTGACCCGCCTACCATTGAAGAACGGCTCATAATTGAATTCTGTGCAGTGGTCACATGTCGGCGCTTGACCATTCACTGGCCGTGTACTATCGGGCATTGTCATAACGTCTACGTTCGTCCTTAGGTCTACGTACGTTGAGATATGAGAGAGATCTACTGGGACGGCGATCTTTGCCCCGTTTGAGGATCGAACTCACGACCTTCAGATTATGAGACTGACGCGCTACCTACTGCGCTAACGAGACGGCTCGATTTCCTACTGCCGACACCACGTGTTCCTTCTGTCCACGTGCGGAATGTAAACAATAACAAAGTCTCCCATTGGTCAAATTCTCTCCCGTCCCTGGATACGGCATCGGGACCACCAATACCCACGAGTATAGTCTCCTCAATCGTGCATGCCCAAAAGTCATTCCTGAATACGTAGCATCAGTACACTACAATAAAATGTAAGGCCTATTTTGAAACATAAGATAGGCTTTTTACAGATCGATAGAGTTCGTTCGAATCGCTAATTTTTTAGTAATCAACTGCTAATAAGCCCCCACTTATCCACCATATCTGAACAGCCATATCGCAGTCCCCTGACGTCATCGTCACGAAGCTGTTCCGTCTTTGCCACCCGCATAGACACCCTAGGGCGGCGCATTCTACGTTGTGAGATACTTTTTCGATGTTTCACTTCTGACGAGACGAAAAGTATCTCTACTGTATGAAGAATACCGCCATCTTGGATAGACATTCATCCGCGTTAGGAGCACTACTTAATACGTACTGCGCATGCGTAGCAGCAACATAATATCATACTTTTCTTGATCTTATGAACGCATAAATCTATAGTTTTAAGTAATTCATATATACAATGATGAATTTTCAAAAAATATGCGTATATCGTGTAATTCTAGACACCATCACCTGGGCACTATCCGGCGGACGAATGGGTTAGTAAATCGCCGGAACTGAGGACCCACTTCCGTTTCAAGATGGCGCGTATTGTTATACAGCCGAGTCGGACTCCCGACAAATCCCGAAGTACCCGAAGGAGGCCGAACGAGGCCGAGCCGAATGTAGGGCGGCGATGCGGTGCGGGAGTTCAGGCGGCAACGGTTGCAGATGTTCTGTAGTGATTCGCTGATTACCTCAGGAGGTATACCGTGTAGCTCTAATCGCAGCCTAATGCTGAAACTTGTGTTGTTGGATCCTGGCAACTTCCTTTATAATATTCACAAAATGATTGTTTGCATATTCCTGGATTTCTTGAACTAGGAAATAGCGGATAGTTCAAGAAATTATGGAATTGAAAACAATCATTTTTGTGAATATTATAAAGGAAGTTGCCAGAATCCAACAACACAAGTTTCAGCATTAGGCTGCGATTAGAGATACACGGTATACCTCCTGAGGTAATCAGCGAATCACTGAGAAAACATTCTGCAACCATTGCCGCCTGAACTCCCGCACCGCACCGCCGACCTAGGGTGTCTACGCGGGTGGCAAAGACGGAACAGCTTCGTGACGATGACGTCAGAGGACTGCGATATGGCTGTTCAGATATGCTGGATAAGTGGGGGTTATTAGCAGTTGATTTGCAGTTACTAAAAAATTAGCGATTCGAACGAACTCTATCGATCTGTAAAAAGCCTATCTTATGTTTCAAAATAGGTCTTACATTTTATTGTAGTGTACTGATGCTACGGGTTCAGGAATGAACTTTTGGTGCATACTGGAGGAGACTTTGTACTCGTGGGTATTTGGTGTTCCCTTGGAGGAATTAAACTGTCAGTATAATTCCTCCAAGGTGTTCCCGATGCCGTACCCAGGGACGGGAGAGAATTTGACCAATGGGAGACGTTGTTATTGTTTACATTCCGCACGTGGACAGAGGGAACACACGTTGTTATTGTTTACATTCCGCACGTGGACAGAGGGAACACGTGGTGTCGGCAGGGGGAAATCGAGCCGCCTCGTTAGCGCAGTAGGTAGCGCGTCAGTCTCATAATCTGAAGGTCGTGAGTTCGATCCTCACACGGGGCAAGGATCGCCGTCCCAGTATAGCGGCTCCCTTTTTTCCTTTCCTGACACATGGGGCAGTATGCACTAACGAAGATTATCTTGAACTCAGGTAATAAGCCACAACTTTTCCATTGTCACATCATGCCCTGGCAAACCTGAACAATTGAAAAGCTGTGGGCTCAACCTGAGTTCAAGTTAATCTTCGTTTGTTGCATACGGCCCATTTGGAAAGACCACGACGAAATAAATGGATTTTTATCTTTCATGTTATTTGATATTAGTGAGTTTTCGCAAATCTGACGGAACACGAAATACGAAATTGGACTTCATTTCCATGACGTAATGTATTTTGTTGTCAGGGATACTCCTTGCTGTAACAGCGCCACCTACCATTTTTGTTCGACAACCATGCTAATTCTTCAGGCGATTAAAAATCCTGTGCTGCATTTTATTCAAATCTACAGCGACATGAACATCTTTGTAGCCTATTTTCGTTTTTTTGTCCCGTGTCACCAATCCCCTCCGCCACAGGAAACGATGTGTGTTGAATTCAACCCAAGCCTTCACTATTTGCACGATTGTCCATTTACATGTACTGTACATTGCCTAAATTTTTCAAGACCAGTATTGCTGCGCGAATATAGTGATGGAATTCAAGCATGGGATCCGAGTAAAGGATTACAACTGCAGCCAAGTGCGATACAATTTTGTGATGACGAACAAGGATGAGGGAGAAGGCCTAAGGAAATAGAGGATAGTTCAAGAAATCCAGGAATATGAAAACAATCATTTTGTGAATATTATAAAGGACGTTGCCAGTATCCAACAACACAAGTTTCAGCATTTTTAAATTATTAAAATAGGCTGCGAGGAGCTACACGGTATACGTTCTGAGGTAATCAGCGAATCACTGACAAAACATCTGCAACCGTTGCCGCCTGAACTCCCGCACCGCATCACCGCCCTTAGGGTGTCTACGCGGGCGGCAAAGACGGAACAGCTTCGTGACGATGACGTCAGGGGACTGCGATATGGCTGTTCAGATATAGTGGATAAGTGGGGGGTTATTAGCAGTTGATTTGCAGTTACTAAAAAATTAGCGATTCGAACGAACTCTATCGATCTGTAAAAAGCCTATCTTATGTTTCAAAATAGGCCTTACATTTTATTGTAGTGTACTGATGCTACATGTACGTAATCAGGAATGAACTTAAGGTGCACTACTGAGGAGACTTTATACTCGTGGGTATTGATGTTCCCGATGCCGCACCCAGGGACGGGATAGAATTTGACCAATGGGAGACTTTGTTATTGTTTACATTCCGCACGTGGACAGAAGGAACACGTGGTGTCGGCAGGAGGAAATCGAGCCGCCTCGTTAGCGCAGTAGGTAGCGCGTCAGTCTCATAATCTGAAGGTCGTGAGTTCGATCCTCACACGGGGCAAAGATCGCCGTCCCAGTATAGCGGCTCTTTTTTTCCTGATTTTTGACACATTATTGGGAAAGACCACGACGAAATAAATGGATTTTATCTTTCATGTAATTTGACATTTTTAGTGCGTTTTCGCAAAGCTGACGAAACACAAAGTACGAAATACAAAATTGGACTTCATTTCCATGACGTATGTATTTCAGGAGATGGTTGGTACCACAAATATCGCCTGCTGCAACAGCATCTTTTAGCGTATGACGCTAGACTGATAGAGTTACGGTTTATATTAAAATTTTAAATTTATCTTTCGTTTCCACTGCGTAGATACGAAGTGGAAATTTAAAAATTCAAGATGCACCATAACTCTCTCGGTCTTACATGATATGCTATTAAGACGCACTGGCGGCAGGGACATTTGTGATAGCAACCATATCCAGAAATACATTTCGTCATGGAAATGAAGTTAAATTTCGTATTTCGCACTTCGTGTTTCGTCAGATTTGGTTGAGCTCTCCACATATAATTATAAGACGGGCCACGCTTTTCTACTCTCAGCCCCATGTAGATTGGTCCCATCTCTTCCGCTCCATTCCTGGGAACCAGTCTACCCCAGACGCAGCATCTTCAGATCAGCATAATATAAAAAGTACCACGTGTTGACCATCTCGAATCATATTCAACGCGCGCTAAATTTGATTTGTGCCCACACTTTATCGATTGTTTCAATGAAAGCAGCTTATTTATTACTGAATGTCAATAGGAGTCATCTCATCCTGGAGGACTAAACGACAATCTGTTTGAAGTGGACTCAATGTGTAAATTGACTCACTCTAACACTGTACGATGCAGAATACATGATGCGTGGTTTCAAATACATGACGGTTATCAAGTCGGTGATTTTTCGTCGAAGGCATGCAACGAACTCGTCACAGCGCCACCAACAGCAGTCTCCATTCTACCGACTCGAGCCGTCATAAAATGCGGAACTTTGGACCACAGGGACTTGAGGCATGCATTGCAGGGGTGGTGGGTGTGTTACAGAGGTCCAAGGAGCACATACTCCGGTAATAACCCCCTATAANAGACCGGGGCATTACTCGGGGGGGGGGGGTTATTACCGCGGGGTATGTGCTCCTTGGACCTCTGTAACACACCCACCACCCCTGCAATGCACGCCTCAAGTCCCTTTGTTTTGGACAATGGAAATAGGGAGCGAGTACAATCTGTATGAATTCCTGTGTAAACTGAAGATGAATTCATCTGGCGAAAGTTGACGACCTCATAACAAAATAACAACCACTTTAACGCGGTGAGGGATCCCAGTATCCGAATCTGTAATGCTGATCTGCGCTGTCTTTCTGTCCGTCGTCGGACATACCTTCCTGATGCTGAGGGTCTCGCGCATCAAGTTCTCTGCAGGAGTGACAACTCCTGTAAGCATCCCGTAACCATGGCAATTGCCCGGCAATATCTCGGGTTCGACTCAACATTTTTTTCTGACTGTCAGGTAAGCACTGCCCGTTTCTATCGCTAATCCAATGGTTTTTAGACATACTTTTTTCTGACTAGTCGGGTAGAGCTGTTGCCAAAGTTTTATTCCTGGGGAGGTCAGGAAATAATGTGTCATGTAACCATGGTGACTGCAAATAACTCTGCATTGACTACGTAGAACAGTAAGAGGAACATGATGTCGACATGTAGTTGTACCTTCACCGAAAACAACCTGTCCTCTCTCTCTCTTTCATGTAACCATGGCAACTGCCAATTTACATCTAGGACAATTGAGCCATCGGTAGGCAGAGCACTTAAAAACACCATCTCCTATGAGCTGCAGATAACCATGGCAACTTCCATTACTTTCTGGCAGTCAGGTAGGTATGATAGCCGACTGCAAATGTGCATCTTTGCAGCAGTTCCTGAAAGCATCAGGTAACCATGGCAACTGCCATTCCACTGTATTTAAGATTCCTGACAGTCAGGTACGTAGGTACCAGTAGCCCGAGGCATAGTCGTAACAATAGCAAAATCATTTGATCAGGTAACCTTGGCAACTGCAAATAACTCTTGCAGTTAGGGCCAGAATGTTTCTGCCTCGACGTCATCATCCGTCTTTGTAATGTACAGCGCCATCTATCAGGCAGATGACGAGATACCTGACAGGCAGCAACGCGTAACCAGGGTCAGCTCGACCCTCGTACTCGAGTCAACTCGTACCTGACTCGAGTCAACTCGTCAACCTGATCGACTGATTCCAGTCTTTGCCGCTCCACCCCCGCGGCGCTACTTTCCGATTTTTCTCAGTTTTAAAGTCCCGTTTCCACTACAGCGGATTCCGCTGGTTTGCGGCGAGCGTGCGATCTGCACAGGGTTTTGGATAATCCTTCGATGGTCTAACAACACATGGCCTGTTGATTATCCTAAAGGCCCGTTTCCACGACAGCCGATTCCGCATTCGGAACGACCTGAGGCGAACTGCTTTCTATCCACTGGGCGGCGCATTTCACCTCGGACACAAGTCCAAGGCAGCCATGTTGTTATCAACAAACCCACGTGACCGACCGTGGAACTATTTTCGCCGAATTTTGGCCTGCTAAGATATCCAACCTTATTTCCTGGATAAGTTGAGGCATATTATATATAAACTTACCGATATCTCACCCAATCTGCCAATTATTGATCAATAACGCAACGTTTTTGTGTGACCTATTTCGTTCATGCGCAGGATGTGATGAGGCGACCGCATCCAAACCACCAGAAACGCATTGAAATCGTTGCGCATCCAAGATGGCTGCCTTGGAATTGTGTCCGAGGGGAAATGCGAGTGTCTACGGAAATTGCCGAGCAGTTGCCTTCGGAAGTTCCGAATGCCGATTCCGCCATGGTTTGCTGCGAGCGGTGCGGTTTTACAGGAGTTCGGATAATCCTTCGATGGTTAAACAAATACATTGCCTGCTGATTATCCAAATGCCTGTGAAAACCGCTCCGCTCGCCGCAAGCTGCGGTCGAATGCGCTACAGCGGAAACGGGGCTTTAAAGGCCCGTTTCCACTACAACGGATTCCGCTGCGGTTTGCGGCGCCGGAGCGGTCTTCACGGGGTTTTGGATAATCCTTTGACGGTTTAACAATACAATCATGGTGTATTAATTATCCCAATGCCTGTGAAAAACGCTCCGGCGCCGCAAACCGCAGCGGAATTCGCTACTGCAAACAGCAACCATGGCGATATCTGGCTGCAAATTATGACTCAATTGCCATCCATGTCACGACGGGATAAAAGGCTGGCAATCCAAAGTAAATCGTTACAGAAGATTCTCCCATGTCGAATGGTTTTGCCTCGGTCACGTTGCTGTGGGAGGATGTCACAGAAGCTCCGTCTTGTGTTGAAAAATGGAATGACAACGTTCAGCTGCAAAACATCAGGCGCAAACGGGGGCGTCCCGTAACAGTCAGTGTGGTAAAGCCGCAGACCATGGAAGAGTTTCACAGAGCTAGCGTCTTCTGTTGCCAGGAGCAACCATGATCAATATCAAGGTGCAACTGCCTCAGTTGACTGTAATTTTCAGGTAGTTTGGTTTATAAAACGGCAGTCGAGGGCATATCTTCACAGACGTAGCATCTTCTGTTTCCAATAGCAACCATATCAACATCCAGGTGCACAAAAAGCTGCCACAGTGGGATATTTTTTCTTAGGAAGTCAGTCAAGAGCAGCTGTCAGATGCATACATGCATTTTCAATGAAAGTAATGTCATTTGTTGCCAGTAACCATGGTAACAGTCATTGTCCAGTGATGGAATTCTTTCTCAACGGTCTAGTCATGTGGTATACAGAGGCATATCTTCTTAGATGCTATCCCTTCGGTTGTCAAATATGCATCATCCAGATGCAAAAATATACCTGTCAGTGTCATATGGGATACAAATATGATAATCAGGTAAAGGTAGAACGGCAGTCCTTCCGTTGCCATTAGCAACCATAGGCATACTCAGGTGTGAAATGAACATGAATACAAAATAACGTCTTCCGTTGCCAATTGCAACCTTGGCAACATGCAGCAACTGCAAAATATCCGTATTTCAATTGCATGTAATTCCACTTCGGTGAAGGTGAAGGCGTACTCCCGGCGTACGATTTCTTGTCGCAATGGGATTCCCTGGAAAGTACTAGGCGTTAGTGTATTAAACATCCACAGGTTACGACTTTGGTTGCCAACAGCAACGCACTTAAACTATCCAGATGCGAAAAAAAACTAGTCACAATGGGACCCTGCATGTAGAGTAACATTCCTCTCTTGATATCAGCAACCAAATTCAGGTGTGAAATGTTGTTTCGACTGAATATTTTGACGGATGTAGCTTCTTCTGTTGCCAACAGCAACCTTGCCACACCCAGCTGCGAATTATCTATTTATCTATCTTGATTGGATAATACTTGGTCCGTCAAGTAGACACCGAGCGGATGACAGTCAAAGCTACATGTACATCGTCACAGAAGCGCCGTGTTGTGTTGACTGCAGCAGTGACAGCATTCAGATGCGGATAGAGCTGCAGACAAAGGAATATCGTCACTAAACGTCTTCCGTTGCCAATAGCAACCATATCAATTGCAATATCCAGGTGCAAACTATCAATCACTGTTGGGTAACAAATTTACCCATAAAGAAGTGGCAGCATATGGAGTCTGCGGGTTGTGTCAAAGGCATATTTTAGTGGTGGATTTCGAGCTGGGCCGATACCAGTTGACTGAGCACAACCGATTTCCTAGGCTCATAGAAAGTAAACCAAGTAACCCAATCATTAGATAACAGCGACATGGATTATTTACCACCGACCTATGCACATTCCCAAGCTTGGCACTTTGCCCATATTGAAGTTAGGGTGAATCATACTTTACATCGGACTCCCACCTCAGACCCCCGCCCAGCTTTCCGAAATCCTGGGTATACCCGACTGTTTCGCGGAGGTGATGCCTACCGTTGCCAACAGTAACCATCTGCAGTTGTAGTTGCTCAATTGGCTGTAATTGTATTGACAGTCAGGTGTAGAGTGGCAGTAAAAGGGATACCTTTGCAGAAGTAACGTCTTCTGGTTGCCAACAGCAACCATTAGCAATATCCAGCATCTTGATTTATCAAGGCCTACGGTCAAACAACGACTTTGGACTACGTGGAAAAGCGAGGGTAGGAGTGATGGAAACGCTTCTCAGGGCAGTGAATATTCGGCTGCAGATTTAATTATCCATCACAATGCATGGCATGTCAATTTTCCTGAAAGTCGGCAAGATGGCGCACCTGTCAGAGGCATGGCGCAAAATCACCTTCACACAGAGGCCATTGCTGGCCATCAGGTAATCTGGAAAGAATGGCAACAAGAATATATTCTTGCCATTATACGACTACTAGTATATGCTGCATATTTTTGAAACAATCAAGTCGCCATGGCAATATTGTCTGAAATGTTTTCCAAACAACTGATCATCGGTAGACAACAGGAAAAAAGCAAAATCTCGTAACCATGACAACAACCAATGGACTTGCTGTGTGGCCTTCAACCATCGCTGATGTACGTACAAATGCTGCAAACGTTTTCAAGCAACGAGATTTAAGAAGGGAAGCCATTTGGCATTGTGTTCTTACGAAATGAGAAAGGCATACATGTATTTCATGGAAACCGAGCGATTTTACTTGGTTGTTGCCATGGTTACTGAGAGGTTTTTCCAGTCCCCATAGTTTCCTGAGTCACTGAGTGAAGTGGTCTTAGTCGTTTTTTTCTGTAATTCACTCAGAATTACACAACGTTATTGTAAATATCGATTCGCTTGACTGCGTGTACTTGCACTATGTCAAAGCCACTTTCCTTTGATGTGTGCGTGAAATTCCCACCAGTTAACCATAAAACTATTGTAAAACAACACGACGAATTAGTGCATACTAAAGTACGATTCATCCTAGCTTCAACATGGGCAAAGTGCCAGGCCTGTGCAACAGACACCACAAGTGAACACAATGATTAAAGGAGCACGGTGTTGGATCTCAAATGCGTTATTTGACTGCCGAGGTAGAGGGAGCCACCTAGTGGCAGTAAGAACAAGTACAAAAATGCATTACAAAAATGTACGAAGTAAATCGGGTCAATTCGCCTACATCGTAGTCAGTCTCTCGGTTGGAGAGTGGCGCGGTGGCGCCGGCTGTCGAGAAAAAGTGGCAATACCGTGCTCCTTCAAACCACAAACCACAGTATTTACCAGTTGACTGAGGACAATCTTGGATTTGCTATAGGCTCATGGAAAGTAAACCAAGTTACCCTAACATCAGATAACTGCGACATGGATTATTTACCACTGACCTCTGCACATTTCCAAGCTTGGCACTTTGCCCATGTTGAAGTTAAGGTCTCGGGCCACTTGTGCGTTTTGCGCTGCTTGATGCGTCAAATCTTTTGTTAGGAAGCAGAACGGCGGAAAATAACAAAAGATTTGACGCATCGCGCAGCGCAAAACGCACAAGTGGCCCGAGACCTTTAGGGTGAATCATATTAATATCCTTCCCGCTGGACTTCCCTGCGCCTCATCGTGAACCATCAACTGTTGATATCGCTCCGCCTTCGACCACACTCTGGCCCGTATTTTATGCTCCTCAACGTATAAAAGNATACCTCTGGAAACAGATTTGCTCAGTTTTAATTGGGTGATTTTGTGTAGGTGGCATCCCAGTGCATGGCATTTCCTCGAGGCTTTTTACTACTTTACGTCTCTGTGCAGCCATTCGCGTTACTGCCTCAGCTATCCAGTGTGACATTTCCGTCCAGGACTAGAAGTGTAGTATTTGTGACATTTATATCAGATTGCTTCTTTCTTCGCGGTGACACCTTCATTTTTCATACATGTACATCATTGCAAAAATTTACGGAGTGGGCGCTCAATCGTAAATTTTCTTTTTGTTAACTGGTAGTACAAATAAAGTCGTTTCCGAATTTCGCAAATTTTCGACCCCAACCGGGGTCTTCCTCAGACAATTCCTCGAGATCCCAGAAGTGAAAAGGGTGATTCACTTCTGGGATCTCTACTAGAAAGTGCCTGAGGAAGACCCCGGTTGGGGTTGAAAATTTGCGAAATTCGGAGATCCGACTTTATTTGTGCTATCATTTTGTGTGTCGTTTTGTGTGGGATTTATCTAGCGATTCAGAAAACGAGCATGTTTTTTGTCTCTTCATCCATGTATAGACTGGTTCCACTCTTTGCCGCTTCACTTCCGCGGCGCTACTCTACGTAGAGCGAGCGCCGCGGAAGTGGAGCGGCAAAGATGGCAACCAGTCTAATCGCTGTGCTTTTTGGTCACAGCTTGTTGCCTATGTTTCTTTTAACTTTTTTTTTCATAAACAAATCGACCAGAAACATTGCAGGCTTGACGGCAGCTTTCACAGAATAATGGGCTCTCTTTTGCTTATTGTTTATTAAAAGATGCAACAGTGGGGAACCGAGGATTGATCAATGTTAATGAGTCATTAAGAACCGTAATTCTCTTTGTAATGAACCTTACATGCACAAGCACTGTTATATCTATTGACCTATTCATTTATAGGTTAATCAGCGTTAATTGATAAAGAACAGACTGGCAACCCGTCCCTGCCACGGAGGTCCAATCAACAGACGTAAATTAGAACGTCTGATATGAAATGGAAAAAAATCCGAAAATATTAGACATCGCTGTAATAAACAATAATTATAGTTGCATTGACCCACTGAAGAGCATCTACCATCAGATTCGATTAATGTTTATCAAACAGTCTTGTACAAAACTGCCAGTAGACATAACGATTTGTTTTGAGGTGAGAATAATTAAGATACCTCGTTTCTTTCAAAAACAAAACAATTCAATAAAAGCCAATCAGCGCTTTGTGCTAGAAATTTCACAGCGGTTTGCATAATGCGGTAAAAGTGCTTCAGATATCATACTAACATAACAGATAGGTAGCGATTAGATGACAATGGCCTTTTGTTAATGGGCATGAAGTGGTTTAGTCACAACCCGTATATGCCATTTGACGGTTGTTGATTTAATGAGACCAAATAAAAAAAAAGATTTTTGTGCCTTATTCCTACTTGGTGAAATTGAAATGGACGGACGATAAACAAGTTACTTTTTCTTGTGGCCTAATATTGATGACAACATAAATTGACACAATGGCATAATCGCATCTGTAAGGAGAATTTTATACATGCCAGTCGAATTTCCATTCATACGATGTGGTCACTGGGAAAAAATCCCGAAATTTTGCGACAATGTCAGGTCTGTGACTATCATCACCAACTGCATGTATTTATTTTCCATTGTTCCAAACAATTAAATCTGAAGAGCTGTTACCAAGTCTTATCAATATGATAATTTGGCATCAAAATGTAATGACTCAAGTAGGGCTATGGACTGTTATGAGTAGATCATTTGAAAATCAAGTTCATCACACTGACTTTGCAATATAAAAATTAAAAAAATAATAAAATAAAATAAAATAAAAATAAAATAAAAAAATAAAGAAAAAATAGTCGGAATAAATGATTTAAAAAACGCAACATAGAAACTATCCATGCTTGTCCTTTGCAATTCCTGGTGTTAGATTTGTTGACACACAAAAAATGTAATGATATACAACATAATTCACACCTGTTTTCCATGTTACATGTATATTATAAACAGTAGGCCTTTAGCAAAAGATCCAAATTGGATACAAATAATCAATAATAATGGAATGGAGATCTGGAGGAGTCTCTTGGGGTTTCACTCAAGAACCTAGGACCAGCAAGGCCAACAAGGCCATGAATCCTTTCATCAATAGCAATATTACCAGCAAGGCAAAAAATGCATCAATTATAATAAAAATCCCCTCAACAGCCACTATGAGGAGAAGAGCAATATATTGAAAAAAATCGACATAGATTAAATCACAAAGACAACAATGTGTTTTACTTGACCAGAAAAACTGTACACTATAATGTGGCCCTTTTCGTCACAAGCCATCCGACTGAAAAAAAGAAATAATTGCAATGAAACCATGTTAATTTAATTGAGTCAATTAGCTTAATTGACAGGCTGTAAGTCTCTTCCAAGCATCGCAAAAGACCGCGAAACTATTTTAAAAAGTCTCAATATATCAGCAGGATACATTCCATTAATAAACAAAGAACGCTTTCCGAAGAAACCCGCCGCCAAACGACAGAAGCAAGGAGATTGCAGATGGCACTACATATGGTAAGTGCGAGAGCGGAAGAACACAGAAATTGCCCGACACAGTTGTTCGGCCATATTGTATTATCCGCCATTTGAACAATCAAAGGAGGTTTTTGACTTGTTCGGATTTGTGAAAATTTACACTCTCATTGGATTTTATATTCATATTGGATTATACTAGGATATAACAAAGATCCTGGAGTACCAAATGAGGTGATTTAGAGCCCGATTCCGTCGGAATTAACGGAGATATCACGATGGAAAGTGAGGGCAAACCCCGTACACCTCGACCACGACGCCGCGAACGTGAGAAGGCCCAACAGGAAAAACAAAATCATGTGCTTGACTCGGGAGATGATGATGAATCCCCACCTAGGCCCTCAAAAGATAAGGGCAAGGGGAAGTGTAGAAGACGCAGACCGAGTTCTGAGTCAATGGAAGAAGACATTATTGATGGATTTGCAATCGTCAGCTTCAAGACCTTGCAGGATCTCGAGGTAGGACGATGCGATATTTATCCCATTTTCGGGGACCGTTTCTAGGGTTTCACCTCGCGTCAAATAAAATCTGTCCATCACATTCAGTTCTTGTTAGTTCCGAACCTCAGCATAATAACTGGAAACTTCATTTAATGTACGCTATATGGCGGTATTTTATGCATTCATATGCAATTCTCTGTCGAGCATCAAGCCCGTTGAATAAATCCTTCGCTGCCAACCCCTCCACTCAATTTTCTGTACACTGCTGTGTGTGTGTGTATACAATGTATAACGTTAGTGTGGTTAGAGGTACCGTGGCGTTCACTTGGAAAATGGCCTCGTCACCTCTTGGTAAATATGCAAATTTTAGGTAGTAAAACTGTTCTGATTCCCATTTTGACCTGACCAGCGTATTCTAGGGACATTGTTTCACAGTTTGAGTGGAGTTGTTTCTTGGAAGCGAAATGATTGAGTGTGCATGCTCAAAGATTATCAATCGTTTCCTGCTGTGGCGTGTCCACCATTTTAATTCCCAGATCTGGTAAAGGGATGGTTGGGAAGTGGTACTAAGTGGGGTGGTTGTTTCTCTTGGGTTTGAATTATCTTGTACTAAATTGCCAAAAAGTTATCCTACAAAGTGCGTGGTTAGAGGTACCGTGGCGTTCACTTGGAAAATGGCCTCGTCACCTCTTGGTAAATATGCAAATTTTAGGTAGTAAAACTGTTCTGATTCCCATTTTGACCTGACCAGCGTATTCTAGGGACATTGTTTCACAGTTTGAGTGGAGTTGTTTCTTGGAAGCGAAGTGATTGAGTGTGCATGCTCAAAGATTATCAATCGTTTCCTGCTGTGGCGTGTCCACCATTTTAATTCCCAGATCTGGTAAAGGGATGGTTGGGAAGTGGTACTAAGTGGGGTGGTTGTTTCTCTTGGGTTTGAATTATCTTGTACTAAATTGCCAAAATTTATATCCTACAATTGATAAAGTTTTTTCTAATCTGTTTGTGTTCACAATAAGCCACTCTAAAAGTGTTTTGGCTGTGGTTGAATTTCTTTTTCTTGTTGCTGAAAATGTTGACTTGGCATTTTGCATGTCACAGACAGGCATGACAGGGCAGTGTGCAGGAAAGCCAGCAAGATGCGACTTTTTTATTCCGTCTCATGTAAAACCACACTTCAGTCTCTTCAGTGGTGTGATGATCTCATGTTGTTATATTATTGGTGTCACAAAAATTCAGATGCCCAGGCTTGGTGTCAAATAATTATGATGGATCATCTTGAACATTGCTCTGTGTTTTTTTGTGATGAAGGAAATTGTAGTGATGTATTTTCTGATGTTTTTGACAGCACTTGGGCTTGAGAAGGTTTTACTATCCATTTAGACATTGTTAGAGATCAATTTTATTCAGGTGAGGTGATTTTTTTTCAGAATCCGCACAAGACAAATAAATCGGAAAGTCGTTTCCGATTTATTGTGTACTGTGTGTCGTTTTTGTGCTGCATGTTTTTTGGATACCCCGCACAAGACAAATCATGCTGAAAATGTTTAGTTTTATGTCTGATTATTGCATAATTATTATGTCTGATTATTGCATCTGAATGTAATCAATTTATTTTAAACTTGAAAATTATTACTGCTACCAAGAGTCGAAATGACATTTAGTGACAGGATTGAATTTAGGATAAGAGTTCGCCAGCGGTGAGGCCCTGTACCCAATGCAACATTGCCATTCATGCCAAAAGAAGCAAGGTGAAAAATGAAGAGTGATGGTCAGCAGAGAGACAAGGGCTTCCTCCCCAATAACCTCACAACTTGCAGCATGGAGAGGATTACAACTCATTTTACCTGAATTCTACACTGTGTGCATTGCTTGGAGCTCATTCTTACTCAACTGACATATCAACAACATAGTGGCACTGATTGTAGTGCTTGAGTTGATTTCA
>NMRB01005490.1:0-11629 GCA_002633025.1 Notospermus geniculatus
TCCTTGAAAAAGTGCTAAAATTTTAGTGTTTTGGCCGCCGCAGAAGCATTTTTCTGGTCTTCCATCTGACCCCCTTCAGAGCCTATATACTAAGAAGATATATACTTCTGCGTAAGAAGATATATACTTCTGCGTTGTCTGAGACCAACAAGCAGCTCAAGCAATATGTTGAAACCATTTTTTCATCAAATGCTTCATTGCCAAATCCTCCAAAGGCAGGTTTTGCTGGTATTGATCGTTCTTATCAGAGAAAAATACTGAGAAAAAACAAGTCTAGTGTTGAATGTACTTTGTGGTTTCTAAAAGAGTTTGGTCTAGATGTTGAATGTATTCGAGTGCCTGATAGAAAAGGTGAGAAGCATAATACGACCTATCAGAGCAATGAAGAAATCTCCTTCAAAGAAAAGGAAAAACTTCTGAAAGTGCTGCAGCTTCTTGATAGAAAACGTCAGAAGTGTAAAACCTATCACGAAATCCCTAGTTTGTCAAATGATGTACCTCCAATTAACCTACCTGGTAAAGCAGCTTCGCTAGAAAATGAATACACTACGCCATATTCAGCGTACACCTGGAAAACCTGTAGGGGCCTAGGTCAATGTTGAAGATGAAGTGAAGTTTGCGATTCGTACTGAATTATTAAAAAACCCTGAACTGAAGAAATTCATTGTGAAATTTGGTGGGCCCAAGATACAGAATAGCACAAAATTGACACACAAAATGATATAAAACAAGAAGTCAATCTCCAGAATTCACGAATTTTCGACCCCAACCGGGGTCTTTTTCAAGTGGAACTTTACAATCTGAAACTCTAGAAAAGACTGAGCTGAAACCCGAATGCAGGACTACATAACCTGTGTAGACAGGACAAACAAGCAATTAAGGAAAGAATAGCGACCAAGCCCCACGGGTGGCCGCTGGACAATTAAGGAGAAACTAATTTAGCTGAAAGAAAAGGATTGAATAACTGCAGGGCTGCCCAGCCTGACCAGAGTTTAGGCAACTGGCGCAGAGCTTCATTTGGCTGAAAGAAAGTTTATAAATTAATAAAAATGACATGTGTAATACATAACAAGCAACAAAGCGAAAAGATGCACAAAGGTCAACACAAAGTAAAGGAATATAAAGGAAGTCAACTTCCAGATTTGTAGGAAAAAACAGAATGGATAATGCAAATCACTGAGCAATGAGAAGAATAAGGCGAGGAGGATTAGAGCAAAAAAGGGGGGAAAGGGGAGGAAAAAACAAAACCTAGACCCTGCAGCTGCTCCTGCAGTCATACAGGGCAAGGTTAAACGACCAAGGGGAGCCACAGTGCCCTCCGCAACTGGAAAACCAAAACGAAATAGGCCTACCAGGGTGAGAGAAACGGAAGAACACGGATGCCAAATTGGGGTCTCAGGACCTCAGCATCTTGTGTTAAGACCTGAGGGGGTGATGGTTTTAAGGGTCCACATCCATTTCGACTCTGTCTGAAGGAGAGTCGTCTCATCTGGACATGTCTCGAGGATGGTGAACAACACGTCCGTGACAGAATGTCCTGGCAACTTAAAGTGAGCATAGAGTATCGAGCAGTCACGATCACGATCCTCTTTCCCTAATCTGATGTTGGACTTGTGGTTGTTCATCCTTTTACGGAAACATGTTGTCTGTCCGACGTACTGATTGATGGTGGTGCAAATTTGGTGGGGATGGTACAGCTGTTTCTAGAACCAATGGCATGCCGCATGTGCTTGACGAGTTTTTCACCGATTCCTTGGAGTCTTTTACAAATCAAAAATCAAAAATCACAATATTTAATTGGTCCTTTCAGGCTTGAAAATTGAAAAGCCTCTTCGTGCTACTGGTACACCCTTAACAACCTGTTTCTAGTGGGCAAAAGACAATTGATGGTGTTTGGTCAGCCCTGTTTGTCTTAAGTAACAACAAACCTAAAAGAGTCAAATCGATTTGTCCTTACCATATAAATGATATTTCTCTTTTCAGAAATATCGACTACATCAAAGCAAAGTGGACAACCTATTTCTGAAAGTGACATCCATACGGATAATTTGGACGATAGATCATCTACCAGCAGCCCAAGCTGTTCTTCACAGACATCTGAAGTTCCATTCAAAAAAATCCTAAAGGTGTTCTAAAAGCATGCAAGAAAGAGAACGTCCCATTGGTTGCTTCCTCCAGGAGGGAAACAAGTCGCGTAATTCTGAGGAATTTTTGGCGGACTATCCAAAAGTTGTACCAAGGAAAATCATCAAAAAGCAGCTTTCACATTGGTGGACACACAGCCAGATTCATTCCAAGGCGAGCCACCAATGGTAACAACATATTGGGGAATGGTTTTCAGGCGGTGTTTTCCCAGCGTAAGAACTACGTGTGCGACAAAAAGTGACGAAAGACTCGCAAGGCTCGGAAACCCACAGATTCAGAGGGAGAGGTTTCCTCGATTACTCAGGAGCAGGCTAGTAAGAGGCCTATAGCTGTAGCAAACGCTCGTTCATTTCAACTATTGTGTCGCACTCAGTAACATTAAACGTTTCCACCATTGTGACTTATTCTGTTGTAGCGAAAATAGATGGTTCCCTTCACAGTTTTCCCCTTTGAGTTTTCCCCTGATCATCATGCACCCAGTTAACCTTTTCATGCCTTATGGCTTTTGGTAAATGGCTGTCTCTCATTGGACCTCTACAATTGTATCTTTTCCGTCTGAATATTAATGACCTCCTTCAATCTCATTACCACTTGTGAAACAACTCCTTCAACTCCTTCTCGCTTTAGTCTCAATATATTTTTATCATCTTCCTATATATTATATCAGTATTGACCTTCTTTTGATGTCACACGAATTCAAGACCTTGTCCTAATGTAAGTACTATGCCCATCTAAGAACTTTGGGATTCAATAGATAGTGGCCGAACTTAGGCCTTTCCTTTCACGTGGCCATCTGTCACTCGCACCCGGTTGTCCGGTGTCAGTCCCTGTACTTGGAGTACACACTGGTATACTACAGTTCAAAAAGAAGCCCATTTTTTTCGAAGTCGCTCGGTACAGGGACATCTTGAGGAAGTAAAGGTATATCAAAAAAGCCCAGATGAGATTCAATCTACCCAGCAAGATGCTGAAAAGTAATGCCAAGCGTAACGTAAACATGCTACCATGAGAGATCAAAAAGAGAAATTGTGTTGATGAAGAAATGGCAAATGGTTCAAGATTTCTTCGGGCGAGATGACGTCAGTTGGGCCAAAAGGGTGAATGTCGTCCTGGGTACCCCTAAAGGGTACCCAGGTCCAACCTGGGTATCCCTTAATGGCACCCAGGTACGTACTGGGAACGTAAGGAACCCAAGGAACCCTAGGAACCTAAAGGATACCCAGTTTGAAATTCCCGCCTGGTTAGATACCCGGAATCCAGGTTGATGGTGCTTTTACCGTTCATTTCACCAGGCGAGAATTTCAAACTGGGTATCCTTTAGGTTCCTAAAGGGTACCCAGTACGTTCCTGGGTGCCATTTAGGGATACCCAGGTTGGGGTACCCTTTAGGGGTACCCAGGACGACATTCATCCTTTTGGCGTCAGTTGGTTGGCTTGAACTAGCAGACTAAAACAGTCAAGACGAAAAGATGCAGAAACGACTCCTCTTGGGCAACGTGGCGAGTCTGTACATGAAATTTCGGGAATCCCACCCTGAGACGAAGATATCAGAGCTTACATTCAGAAAGCTCAAGCCATCCTTGGTGCTAAAGGCACGCATTGCCGACAGGAACACCTGCCTTTGTAAATCGCATGAAAACATCAACTTCTTGGCTTGAGGTACCTCTCAGACAAATCAGGAGATGAAGTAGTTAACAACATTATAATGCAACAGTTATAAATATGGAAATGACTCGCTGCACCTGTCTATGGGCCACATTGATGCTTATGCCTTGCAAGCATATCCTCTTCGTCCGGATGCAGGCCTGCCAGTTGTTCCCATCCTTGATGAAAAAATGGTAACAGATCGGTCATAATCATGGAAAAGAAGAAGCTGACGCTGACTAGGTGTGAGAAGTACAATAAGGCCTTAAGTACCAATCTGCAAAAACACTGGAAGCGCCACGGCTGAGCATGCCTAGCTGCCTTCAGCAGTTATTTGGAGAAGTTAGAAACACTTAACAAGTGTGAGCTGGATTCTGCAGAATTGATGTCAACAGAGGTGCATGATCTTGAGAAGTGTGAACCGGAATCTGCAATATTGACGTCAGAGTCCAAAGAATGCACCACAACATTCAGACAAATTCTAAACGACAGACAGTTCAAATCAAGACTAGGGTAAGGCTAAAGGGCAAAAGGATGTGCCACCGGTTTTAATTTCAAGAAAGTGGAATCCAAAGCCAAATCAGAGAAAAAAAGGGAGAGGACAGCAAAAAACGAAAAAGCCATCTGGTTTTGATGACCGGCTCACCAAATTTTCCAAGACTAATCATGCAAACATGAAAACAATAGAAGAGTATTACAAGTCTTCGTCCAGGGACGGAAACAACAACGTGTCCTTGGAAGTTCTGCGTTTGTCCAGGCAGCTTGAAAAGTTGAAATCTGTATCTGATAATGACTTTGTGGAGCTGTATACGGAATGTCAGAGGCTGAATGTTTGTGGCGCATTCAACACGATAAGCCACATACATACGAAATTAGATGAAAATGCAGAAAGTTCACCTCAGAGAACGACCTGGAGGTAAGCTATTCCTTCTTTTGTTCTCTGGGGCCCTTCTGGATTGTCGAACAGGTTTAGACACGTCTAAGCTAGACATCCTTCTGTAATCGCAGTTCGAGCTAGACGAGTGATTTAGACTTGTCTTGGTGAGTTAGACTTGTCTAAGATATAGACATCCTTTATAAAGTTCGGGCCAGGATGTCCATTTTGGAGGGCCACACCAGCAGGCCACCCTGCTCACAGGTATGCTCTACACTGTCAATGAGACCAAGTCCAGACAACATGACCCTCCAGCTATACTTGGGCACATCTGATAACTGTTTTAGAAGCATGAGAATTGACAGGGGTGAGCAAATGCGGAATCTGAGTCCGCGGCGGAAGCCAAACGAAAATTGGCGGAATCCACGAAAATGTCAATTTTCTCGCAAACGGCATCAATTTCGGGTGAAAGAGGCATCAGATTCCGCCATCGGAATCTAAGAATGTCACTCCGCCTACCCGATCCGACCGTCTATCCTTTTGGCGCGGAGACTACATGCACGCCGCCTATGAGAAAGCATTTGCACTACGATACCCATTCTCCAGTGCTGACGTTGCGTGCAAGTATACATGTTGACAGCTCTTGAGGCACTCTTCCGAGGGAGAGTGATTGACGCTACGTGATTGACAATGCCATTGAGTTGACATTGATGCTGTCTGCACAATGGCAAAGCAATTCTCCTTGGCAAGCATTTGGGCGCGAAAAAGGTGGGCGTTTGAATTACATTCACATTTTCTAAGCAGCTAAGTCGCCGGGTTAGCAGGGATATGGTCATTTTAGCACATAATTAACATAATCATGCAAATTGTTGTAGCCGGAGGCCTTAAGCGTGGTGAGGTACCATGGCGTGAGATGGTTATCGTTGTCAGGTTGCGTCGACAGGTTCGTCAGTTTGTACTCGGAGGTAGCTTCTTATTTCGAGAATGAAATGAACGACATGACCAAAAGGAGTGAACATAGGAAACTCTGTAAAGATTTGTATGATCGCCGTTTGAAGCCCTGACTTTCAATGGGGAACCCGCATGACTGCAGATGGCGCTGTCAGTATAAGACCCGAATGACGTACTGACGTCACTTTTTTCGCTGTTGACGTCACGTCGTCAAAGCAGGTGTACATTTTTCTACACAATTTTCCGTGGAAATTTCCCCAAAAGACGTTGTCAGTATTGTCATCCTGTGGTATTTCTGACGAAACAAAGCAGTAATATATGGAGAACTTTGAACGTGAAACAGGACAGTGTAATTTAATCAAAATTGAACCAAAGAGAGTGGTTTATTTTGGGGCAAGAAGTAAATGGAAATACTGTTAGAAAATAGGACTTCCGGGTCTTACACTGACAGCGCCACGTTGTGGCGTAGTTCTGCGGGTTCCTCATTGTATTTGCACTTTCTGCAGCCCGAGCTAAAACATGGTTAAAAGCAGATACCTTTTTTTAACTCTTTCATTAGTATAGCCTACTCAGTATCCTTGACGTAGAATGTACATGACACATATAGACAGGTTCATTTCTCTGGTAACCGGAAAAACGCCGACTGTTTGTTTTTTTTGTTGTGTCTCGATCAGTGCGTCACAGCCGCATGTGCAGCATGACACGTGCAACTTCGACTTCATGGCGTGCATCATACAGGCATGACCGTGCGACGAAGTAGCTCGCATTTTCAGCCGCTTTCATGACTTTCTAAAGGATTACTTGTCCCACATTGGCAGTAGAAACTGCAGGTTTGTATGGGAGTAGGCTAAACTGGATTTTATTTGGTACTAGGCCTATAGTGAGCCTATATATACGAAATCACGGCTCTCCATCGATGACTCAGTAACAGTTAGAAATGTGTTTTGGCACGCGGTCTCTACACTGCTCGGATCCCCTTCACTCAAGCCGCAGCACCCGAGGTCAACCAGTACATCCAACCTTTCCAATCTAAAAATAGATTTTGTTCTAATAATAGATCGCCCAATGTCAATCAGCGTCAGTCAGTAGTGCGTCTCCCCATCGATGACTCAGCAACCTAAAAATAGATTCTATTCTAAAAGTAGATCACCCAAGGTCAATCCGTGCATCCCGCTTTTGACGCGATGTCATAGTGTCGTGACACGTGGCACGCACGCACGCACTGTAGCGAACGCTTATCCCATACCATAGTACGCCTACACAAAATCATGTCTCTCCGTCGATGACTCAGAACGCCCCAGGATTATTTTTTACAGCAGATTTGAGGAATATAAAAACATATAGGATTCAGTAAAAACCTCAGCTTATTTCATCAAGAACAAGAAAAGGACATCGGAGCGATGTCAATGGTTTCCGATGAGAAGTTTACTACTCTAGAGCTAGCTAACTGTGACCTTGACCTCTGACCTTGAGAAGTATTGCGTAACTGGAACAAGGATCCTTGATTTAACTTCAGGAAGGAGATGGTTAATTCTGGCTTCTAATGAGTTTTCTCCTGAAATTCTGAGCTACACTTTAGAACTGTTTGACCTTGACCTTGACCTCTGGCCTTCAAGGTCATTGCGTAATCTGGAAGCTCATCCTTGATAACCTAGGTGCAGGTGAAGGTTTTAGGCTTCCACCATCACCAGGTTCTGACTTATGTTATTTGTGACAGTTGACTGTGACCTTGACCTCTGACCTTGAGAAGTATTGCGTAACTGGAACAGGATTCCTGATAAAACCTGTCGGGGATGGTTAATTCAGGCTTCTTTAATCGTTTTCTCCTGAAATTCAGAGGAGATTTGCACTTTAGAACTGTTTGACCTTGACCTTGACCTCTGACCTTCAAGGTCATTGCGTAATCTGAAAGCTCATCCTTGATAACCTAGGTGTAGCTGAAGGTTTTAGGCTTCTACCATCACCAGATGCTGACTTATGTCATGTTATCAAATTTGAATATCAAATCTCACCATGATATCAGCGAATATCATGCGACCGAGCAGGTGCAAACTGAAAAATTCAATTGCAATAACATCCGTGGATGAGCTATGATGTTGTGATACCAGTTTCAAGTCGCTTACTGTGGCAGATCTCCCGATATGTCAAAATATCAAATTTGATATATCAATATCATTATGATGCTGACACTGGAGGATAAATTCGTTGATGCCAGTATCTTGCGAAGGGTCATAAACATAGGGAAGGAACTTGTTACTAGTGCTCTACCTGGCCTCGGAGACAAGTTATTCAAGAAACAAAAGTGTGACAGACAAAATCTCAACTTTTGAAATATCATTTTCACCATGAACCAGGTATCGGAGACCGGAAATTTTCATTCCATCTTGTAGCTCAGGTCATGAAACCTGGGGGTAGGTCACATTTCCAGGTCTGTAGCTCTTGCAGGAACAAAGTTACAGGTGTGACAGACTGAACAGACAGACAGACAGACACACAGACAGACACCATGACCAAACACAATATGGTTTCCGATCATGAGATCGGAAACCATAATTACCAAAGTTATAAAGAAATTTGGTTTAACAGGTTTCAGTCCACCTTGATTGAATTAACACCGCCTGTTACACGCCGGTAACAGTTCTGTTAGACTTAACATGTCCTGTAACATGACTGGAGCTGTTAAAATAGATGTATTTAAACAGATCTGTAACCACACTAACATCCATGTCATTCATGTCATTTGCCTGTTTGTCGTGAGGTCAGAATTCGTGGTCAATGTTACAGATCTGTAACATATCTTTAACATTGACACATAACACATAACATAGTCACGGAATTCTGACCTCACCCATTCTATCGGATATGTAGGCTGTGTGTGAACCCTGCAATTGAATTCTTTTGGAATTTTCAACAAAGCTTCATTTTGAGTAATAATAATATAATGCGAAAGGCACTACCCTTGCCATGTCAAGAGATGCCAGCTATGATTCACCATGGCATACAGCACAGTAGGCTATTTATATGTTTGCATGCCATCTGGGATACCTGTTGCATTTTGAACTCGTAGACAAAAGGGAAGTCAACCTGAAGTCACCAAACATGGCGCGTGAAACCTGCGATAGGGGACTGCAGTTCCTTGAGAAGATAATAAAGTTTGAAGACTTCACAACAGATCAGCATCCGGAGATAGGTGCCATGATGAAGAACAACCCACACATCATTCACCAAGTCGACATGCGAGGCTACGTGGACGTAAATGGTGATATGCACGGAAGCTTTCACAAGCGGAGGTGGAAAAAACATCAAAGAGAACGTGGTATCTTCCTCATCATGGGGTGGTACACCCACATAAGCCTGGAAAAGTGAGAGTCGTGTTCGACGCTGCTTCACAGTAACAAGGTCACTCACTGAACGCATCGCTCATGTCAGGCCCGGACATGTTGAATAGTCTCTTTGGGGTGCTGCAAAGATTTAGAAGATACGAAGTGGCGTTGGTAGCAGACATAGAGGCAATGTACCACCAGATACATGTCCCACCACGAGATAGAGGTTTGTTGTGCTTCCCATTCAAAGATGACCTCACGCAGGATGGACCCCCAAACGTATATCACATGATATCCCATATTTCCGGAGCTGTCGATTCACCTGCCTGCGCCTTAGGCCTAATGCCTTGAGAAGAACCGCCCTCGATAACGCCAAGGTCTTCAGTCAGATGGCAGTGGAGTCAATTCTGAACGATGTTTACATGGACGACTTCACAAGTCTTTGATGACGTCATAAGGTACTTTCTTTACATTGCAAATCGGGACTTCAGATGTTCAGAAATTTGCTCGCGCCAATTTTATGTTCTGGCCTCCGACGTGCTGGTTAGGCATGGACGAATTAAACAAGATGTTCGAAGTATCTCAATTTGACGACCTACTGCGCGATCTGCGCCGCAGTACATCCGGAGCACCTGGGGATGTACGCAATGTTGTGCTAATATACCGTAGAGTCGGTTCTATAACATCAATGCACTATATGCCGAACCCGGATGCCGAAGTACCGCCCCCAGTTCATTACGATGTCAGCATGGTCAGAGCCCGGTTTCCCGCCTGGATTTATTGACCAATGGCGCACAGGAGAAGGCCTGGTCAGTTTCTTGCGAATAAGACATGAGGTGGTGGGATACCACTAGGCCTATGATGTCAGTCAAATGCCGCAGTATACAACTTGTATCAATAAAGAATGCACCCACGCACGCAAAATCCAAAGCTTTTGTCAACCACTGACAACAGAGCCGTGTAATTCTTGAATCCATGGGGAAATGGATCCCTATTCCATGAAACCACAATCCGTAAATAGCGCCTAGTACTGACGGCCTATTCAAATCCCCGTCACGAATATCAGTCTTGACCAACATGTGACCAGTACGTAGTAAAATGGGCGTTGCTAATCTTGAATTATGGATTGATGTTATAGAACCGACTCTACGGTATCCTCATGTTAGTCCGGTCAATCTACGCCAAAAATTGGGCCGTACACATCCTGAGGTAATCAGTGGTTCTCAGCCCAAAATTCTTCATGTGAAGTCTGACGACCGGTCATTCCGTCGCTATCTCTTTCAGATGGAAGCATCAGATGTGACGGCCATGTCCGTGAGGAGTTCTATATCAGGAAGTGACAAACTTGCCCCCGCCGTTTTAATGCTTTTCCAATTTGGCTTTGACGACCTGCCTGAAGGACTTAGCATTCCTATCTAGGAGAGTGAAGGAGAGGAGAGTAAGCCCAAATAAAACTTTGTGCAATAAATGTCTGTGGGCTAAAACTAGGAAATATTGAACCAGTCCAACTCGTGAATGACAAGAAGTCCCCCGAGGAAGTTCCTATTCACAACATACTAGACTTAGCAACTCTCAAGGACAACTCGGACAGTATTAAATGCACCCTTTGGCGAGATCACACAACAGCCAATATCAAAACGGGAAATTTAATTGAAATTTCCAATATCTGTGTGTTGGATCCTATGACAAGAATCCCCAACTCGACACAACCTCGGCTACAGTAATCACAATATGTGTCTCTCTATGACAGTAATTCTTCTATGTCAGCAATTAATATAGAATACAAGAGCAGTTTAAGTCCACAGTTAGTGTTGTGCATGTTATTCAGTTAATTTTTCAGGAAAATACCACTTTTATTTATGTCACTATTATTCTACGTCACTTGCTTCTATGTAGTACACTTCATATCAGAAAGTCTGTTTCATTTACGAGCTCGTACAGCGTCGCCATCTAGCGGCAGAGATATAACGCAATGTAGTTTCAATGAAAGTGAAAGAAAGTCACGATTAAAATCCGCTGTCTATGTCTGCACGGGCTGAGAAAGTACACCATCAAAAGTCAATAACGTAAGATGACAATGTAATAATTCTCATTTCATTATCAGAGAACGATCAAATCAAAGACCATCATCTGATTTGATCGTTCTCTGATAATGAAATGAGAATTATTACATTGTCATTTTGATTCCAATCTAGGCCTACTACCGCACACCCCTCTCAAGCTAATGGAACGGCCCACCTCAAGCTAACGCCGCGTCATCGTGTGCTATTTTTAGCCGCTGGTACATGAAACAAACTGGTACAAACTTTCTGATATGTGTATAACGTTATAAACAGCAATCATTTTCTTCCAATTACAGGTTCACGAAGCACCCCATCACTCTGACTGTGGTCAATTGCAAGCATTCGACATCACCGATGACACAAATGAGTGTACTGTCATCATCAGTCAGGGGTCAAGCCACAACACTGGCCATCTATACACAGGCCCCTGGGGAGCTGTCAGTGAGTTTAGAGCACGTATCTACCCAAAAAAGCTAGTTTTGTAAACAAACACACCCCGAGCTCACGAAGTGAGCGAGAAGGTATGCAAGTAAAGACTGCCGAAATTCACCACATTTCAATCGTCAAGAACGCACTAACTACTCACAAAATCACCATGACAGTTGTTTTAATGTATCCTTTGGGGTTAC
>NMRB01005496.1:0-20906 GCA_002633025.1 Notospermus geniculatus
GCAGATTCAGACATTTTGGAAGGTTTCGAGGTGAAATACAATCCATTCATGGAAGCAACCGTCTTATGTCACGTGACCTGCTACAGCATTACCCACAATGCACTGTATCACAGTGAAAACGTCGGTCTGGCCCAGACGTTCGTATCTACATATGAACGGCTGGGTGCCCGAGACTAAAAACAATCATGTCGTATTTGCAGTGGGGGTGCACCACAAGAGCAGCGAACAGCATTCCTGACAGATTTTCTTCTGGAGTGGTCCTGGGGTTTGTGGTGTGAGCCGTGCGAACTAAGCGCAAAACCCAGGTTAGCCTGGATGTACACAACCTTCCACCTTAAAACTTTTGTGCATTTATGCCTACATCTCTAACTGCTAATGGCCATCTCGGACGCACACCCCCAGGGCAGCACTTGAAAGCGTTATGATGACACTTCCCGGTGCAAGTACTGCTCAAGAGATGACATCTGCGATCCTGTGAAACTAATTGTTCATATTCCCTCCCTCAAAATTTTGAGTTGCCGCAGATCAATTCTCAGTGTATCGAAATATATGTATTTGTGAAGCAGTGCAAACATGCTTTTGTCTTTATCTGCTAGTGGTTCAGACTCCGTACATTTTGTAATGGATTTTTGTAGTTGGTGTTGCTGCCGCTAGGTGGCTCCTACGAAGCGTCACCTATTGTCAGAAAGCGAACGACCCCTGGGAACGAGGTTGTGTGTGTGCGTGTACGTATTGCCACTTTCCCTCGACAGCCGGTGCCACCTTCCAACCCCAGGGACTAACAACGTTGTCGGCGAATGGACCCGATCATTAGATAAACAGGGCCTTAGGAAATTTGTTGCAGAAATACACCTTCGCACATTGACTCATTTTACATAATCTTACATCATCTGGTTGATCTGAGCCACTGACCTAATTGCACCGTGCACCCCTCTGTTTATAAGTGAGCCATTCCAATCCTCTAAAGTAGGACAGATTAAGCAATCATGTGAATCAAGGCAAGGGGGAATGCATAATGGTTACGGCCCGAACGTGCTACAAATTTAGCATTGTAAAACCGTTATTATTCATCGGATTTGAAAATTTAAAAGTGTTTTTTTGATATAACAAAGAATTCTCTGTTCAACTGCATAACTTTTCTGCAGTGCAACAGCCATTTTGTTATAAATTAGGTGGAGAAGGAAAACAGTACATTACGGCAAATTCACGCTAGAGAAATGAAAATTATTTCCTCAGCTTCTAATGCTTCTCTTGAGGAAATATTCATTTCACCCAGTTGAGCAGAGAACAGGTATACCTGTCCGTACAAACTACACAGGTACATACACTCAATGTTACCTGTCGAGTTTCAACGTAACGTGACAAAGATATGTGTATCCACTGGCTATACCTGTGCTACATTTTAGGAGTCAACTTGGGTGCCATCAAAACTCGGGACCATTCGGCTAGCGTGATTTTGCGGTAATGTAGGATTACGCAAAGTCAACATCTCAGCTCTCCAAATCGGACCCCTCTGAAACGCGTTTCACAGCGGTCCGATGGGTCGGTGGAGCCTAAAGCTTAGCGCACATGTCCGACAAAACCCAATGCGTTAGGGGTGTTTTTAAAGTGGACTGACCCAACGCTGTCGACTCGTCATTCAGCCAGGTCAGTCGATTTTAGCAGACATCCATAACGCATCGAGTTTTGTTGGACATGTGCGCAAAGCTTAAGGGATGTAAATGTAATGATCAACGTTTTGAAATGTTTTTTGTAGTTTGTATTGCTGCCGCTAGGTAGCTTCCTCCACAGAGGCAGTCTAAATGCTGGTAGAGATCGCACACCGTGCTACTTTAAATGCTATTGAAGAATTAATAATGAGGTTTTTCTGATTAAACAGATTTTATTCTGTAGTAGTTTTTCCTGATACATTTAAAACGTCAGTGAGCACACTGTTGTTTGAACTCCCAATATTTCTGACTGTGTCAATCTTTTGCCCAACTGTTAACTGCTGAAAGGGAAAATAATATACAGTCATGTAGATGGTTAAAATACCGTGAAATTCATCAAACACATCATTCGGGGAAAGTTCTTTCGCCGACAACTTACATGTACAGTACTTGTTTCACAAAACACTCACTGAACCAAAAACTAGGAGTGACTGATCCACTAGGATTCATTTTTCTTTCGCCACTGGCGGTATGTGACCGTACCGCAATTTTGCCTTTCGCCCCAGCGTTGCAGAATGTATCGCAGGCCTCACACGAGGGTAGTTTTGAAGCACGGTTTTCAACCGTGCTGAACCTCAGTGGCATCGCGAGGGTGTTCGCAATTAACCGCCACCTCGTTTTTGAAATCGCGAGATTTTCAAAATGTTTGAAGTTTTCACGGCGGTTCTGAAAACCGGTGTAATATTATTAAATGCACCCCGCCTCGGCCGTTATAGAATGATACCCCCAATCCCAATCTTGCCCCAACCCACAACCCCCAACCTCAACCCTACCACCAAACGTAACCCTAACCCCCAAAACAACGTAACCCTAACCCCTAAAACAACGTAACCCTAACCCCGAGGCAAAACGTAACGTAACCTGCGAAATACCTGAATAAATCTAGGAGGGTGGTGGCGGAGGGGGCATTCTATAACAGTGTTCACAAAACAAGGCGGTAACCGAGTGACCGGGGGTGCATTTAAAATCATGTCTTAGTAAAACTAAATGCCCCCGGGGGCATCTATCTTATAACAGAAAAATCTGTTATAGGATGCCCCACTGGGCACTCAATAGAGGGTGCATCTGATAATATGACACCGGGAATCACCGACTTGCTGTCTCTTTCCGAGATGTCACCTTTCACACAAACACCTTGTGGCTACCTAACAATATTTCCTAGACCGCACATGGACCGTACATGACCGTGTTAAACACTGTACATGGCTCCTCTTATGGCAAGCGGATTGTCCAGATATTCAAAAAACCTATATTTTTGCACTAAAACCTAGTTTTTTGCTCATGAAACTTAGTTTTTGTGGATAAAATATAGTTTGTTTTACAAAAACTAATATTTTCTCCCAAAAAACCTAGTTTTTGTCTAAAATCAAGTTTTATAGAAGAAAACTTAGATTTTTGCTGCATAAAATATAGGTTTTTATCAAAAAACTTAGTTTTTGTCAAAAACCTATATTTTATGGCAAAAAACCTGGTTTTATGCCAAACAAACCCCATTTTATCGACAAAAATGTAAGTTTCTGCACTGAAATGTCCAGTTATTCCATAAACTAAGTTTATTGGTCTAAAAACCAAGTTTTTTACTAAAACCAAGTTTTATGCCATAAAAAGTAGGTTTTTGATAAAAACCTAGTTTTTAACCTACCTTTTTGAACCTCGCCCCCACTGACCAAGATGATTTCGCCGGGACGAGGTTGCGAAATACCCGTCCCCAGTAGTGCTGTGCGTACAACCATATACATCGTGACCCATAGGCTCCAGGTATCCTATCCTCGTCCCAATATGACAAAGGATCGTGTACGTGGGACGAGGTAGAAAATACAAGTTTCGTGATAAAAACTAGGTTTTTGTACGCCGTCTGTCCAGTTATTCAAGAAACCTATATTTTCTACGAAAATACTGGTTTTATTGAAGAAAAACTAAGTTTTTTCTATAAAACCAGGTTTTTAAAGCATAAATATAAGTTTCTTGGCTATATGTCCAGTTAATGCCGACAAACTAACATTTTTAGACAAAAAACTAAGTTTTATGCTGATGATTGAAAAACCTATATTTTATCGTATAAAACTTGGCTTTATTGAAAACAACCAGGTTTTATTGCAAAAATATAAGTTATTTGACAAAAACTAGGTTTTTTTGGGAGAAAATAATAGTTTTTGTCAAAAAACCTATATTTTATCCACAAAAACTAAGTTTTATTGCAAAAATATAGGTTTTTTGAATAACTGGACAATCCGCTTGCCATATCCTCTCACACTACGACCGTAGCTGTACCGCATGTCTACCTTGATGACAACCGCATCACCAACCTTATCCACACCGAGTTTTCTTTGACCGACGCGTGCCAAACAAACCGCCGTCATTTCGGCGGTTCTGTGCGGTTTTAAACTGTTTTGAACCGCCTCCGCGTGAGGCCTGTTTATGCTTACAATATAATGCGCACTGGATGGCTTCTGAGCATTCATTTCGCATAGTTCCACTTATCAAAGTTACTGACGGCCGTGCTGAAAGGGAGAATATAAAGTCGTGTATGTTGCTGATTTCCAATAGCGTAGTTTTGCCTTCAGCTCCGGTCACATGATTCTACTGCAGAGGTCCCTGGTCGCCTAGGAAAACCTTCCTTCAGTGACATGACCAACACGTCCGTCCAGTGTTGCAGATTCTTTAAGGCTGCGTATCCATAGGCTGTTCGCTTGTGCACTTTTTCTCTGTTCCGTGTTCGCTTGTGACCTTGTGACACGTCACAAAGAGAATGAACACTTGATTTGCTCACTGGCCGTTCACATAGGGCACAAGGCCAGGTCCCATTGTCCTAACGGCTCGAGTCCACGGAACAAGGGAAATTCCACAAGGGAACAGCCTATGGAATCGCAGCCTTATGGGCACTGGATAGGTGCTGAGCATTCACTGTATACACAAAGCGCTAGTTTAAGGACATGTCAATAGAGGTCTCCCTTATCGCATGCCGTTTAGCGCAGGATAGGGAAGGAATACTGTGCCCCTTTAATAAGGTCTGTGTAGGTCGACACTGGCACATTTTCCAAAGTCCAGGGGGGGGGGGGGCNAAGCCTATTCTTGGCGTTTTTAAGCGGTTTACGTAATTAGGAAATGGTGTTTTATGCATTTCGACTCATTTTGTGTTAATTTATATGAAAAACGTCATCTCTCATTACATAACGACTAAAAACAATTAAGAATATGCCTATCTGATTCAGAGGCACCATGTTTTTATCTGTTGGTAATACATTTATGGGGTGTAAATCCAACCGTTCAAAAGTTAGCTGTACATCGGGTCCCATTCTCCTGTACAAACCTCAGTCGTTGTATCCATTCGTGTCGCCCAGAAAGTGAGGGAAGGGTCAGAAAATTTGCACCCCGTCATTTTTGGGCAGTTATAACCTCACTGAAGCCAAAACAGTAAAAAAATCAACTTTAGCAAAAAAAATCCTACGGGAGAACATACCACACCGCACTAACAGTGCCGGCGGATTTCTATGCGTCCTCTACCATGTCTACTGCTACCGGGACGCTAGCTGTCGATATTTTCTCATGAATTCATCATCAGTAAAATCATCGAACAGGTTACTTATCGGACGAAAAATTTCTACCGTGATGCAAATCTTCACGAAAACCAAAAAATGCATCTGCTTCTACTTCTACGTGCCACAGGTCGACGAATGGTCCTCTACAATTACAAGCGGACTCACTGGAGGTGCTCTTAGAAGTTCCTCCAGCGATTTGGCCTGGCGACAGCGTCGCCGACAGCCTGGCGGATTTCTATGCGTCCTCCGTATCGGTACTGCTAGCTGTCGGGGTTTCTATGCGCTCAATAGGGAGGTTTCGCAAGCGCCCGGTTAGGCCCTACGACAACGTTTATCTATTGTTTGGGTATACCCACACAATAGATAAACGTCGTCGTAGGGCCTAACCGGGCGCTTGCGAAAGCTCACTGCTATCGACAAGTGGCCGCATAGAACCTCCGCTAAGGCTCCGTTCACTATCGACCGACCCCGCTAGTCTCTAGCGGAGTTTCTATGCGGCCACCCCTGTCCATTAGGCCCCTTAGAAGTATACGGTATACGAAAACGCTGGTTAACAATGGCTTCTCGGTCGTGAATCCATTTGAAGCCTGTGTATTAACCGGCGTTTTCGTATACCGTATAGGGCCTACTTCTATGTAATTGGGCCTTATGCTGATGTCAGGTCGACCTTGCGACGGCAGAGAAACAGGCGCAGACTGATTACTTCAGGGTCACTTTGCGCCTGAGGCACGACAGCGTGGAACAAACCAGTCACCGATCTGGTGTGACATGACTGCAGTTGCGTCTCGTCTGCGACGATCGAGATCACTCGCCGATCAAAAGATCACGAATCACAAGAGTTGAACATGTTCAACTTCTGCGCGACGACGAATCATGATCCCGACGGGCGTAATGCAGTCGCAGTCGACCTGACTTAAGTTATGACGTCGTGCGATTATCCAAAAGTTGATCTATTTTAATTAACCAATCAGTGATCAGTATTTACATACCCTGCATGGGCGCTGCCATCTTGCAAAAGTCACATGACCACGAGTCACATGACTGCTAGATCTTTGCGATGCTGTAGTCGCAGGTGACCTGAACATGGTTACGATTCCCTGCGCGCAGATGCTGTCTGTTCCACGATGATCGTACACATTTTTCGTTTTTGTGACCTGACCGTGCTTGCGACATCTGATGCCGACTGTTGCGTCGCAGCGCAGGCAATCGTAGTGCGACCTGACATCAGCATAGTGCTGAATGTTCGCGTCCTTCAAAATATTTTTTGACCGTTGCAATACATGTACTTACGCTGCCCTACATCCCCGCATGCAATTACCATGCGATTCGCCAAAAAGGCCTCCGCACTCTGTTTGGCAATATTCCTGTTGTAACGTCAGAGCTAAGGAAAGTAGAGAGCACATCACTGAAAACAAACAAAACGGAGACGTATCAGAAACTGCCTTGCCGAGGGATGTAACATCTGCCAGTGTTCCCCATCTGTGAGTGTTCCCCTCCTATTGTCTGACAGAATAGGCGGCGACTTACAATGGAGGACGCACAGAGAAACATGTCGATCTATCTGCCAGCGTTTCCCAAACAATAAGGTGGACACACCGAGCCACAGAAACAGATATAACACCGGTTAGGCCACGACAAAGACATTACCTGTGCCGTACACAAAGTTCTAAGGTTACATGTACTAGTATATCCAAAGTGGTCACAATATGTGTGAGTGGCACATCTCTTGACAGGAGATGTTCCACTCTTTTCGTTGTTCTGACGTTGCATCAGAATCAACGCCACAAGAAAATGCGGCCAGCAAACAGAGTACACGTAGGCGCGGTTTTTTAACCCAACACCAATTCTGAGCCCCGGTAAGATCCTTACCTGCCATCGCCAGCAAGAGGGACACGAGTTGTTTCAACTGCGCCATCTTTTAGTTCAACTGAAATAAGAGGAGCCAACATGAACTGCAGTGCTGATTAATGAATACTTCAGGCGCCGAGCGTCGCCGATCGACGCACGACCAAATTTAGGGCCCTTTTCCACCAGCATAGTTTAGTTCATACTTCGACGCACGACCATCGGCGTCCGACGCGTGATCAAAATCAGGACGCCGACTTCGCGGAGTTGATTCATATTCCAGCGTACTTCAGCGACGGCAACGCAATGACGTATAAATTAGGGTAGGGACACACCTAAGGCCACATGCACACTGCAAGCGAAATGGCGAAGCGAAGCGAAGACATTTTCGCCAAGCGATGTGGCGAAAACCTTTAAACACTCTGGAAGCATTGGCGTGTACAAACTGAGAGCGATCAGCGCTGATCGCTTTCTGATCGCTCTCAGTGTGTACACGCCAATGCTTCCAGAGTATTCAAAGGTTTTCGCCACATCCTTTGGCGAAATTGTCTTAGCATCGCTTCGCCATTTCGCTTTAGTGTGCGCGTGGCCTACGCGATTTCGCATGCGACAGGGCAACGCATGCGCCAGATGCTTTGAGAACCTTTATTTGCGTGCAGTGCGGCGGAAAATAAGGGTGGCTGCACACCTAAGGGTGGGTCTACACTAGAGCCGTTGCGCTGGCGCATGCGGCAACGCTCGCGTCATCGCATTTGTGCATGCACACACTATATGCGATTTTTAACTGCGATAGAAGGTGCGTTTGTGCATAAAAACACGTAAAACGCAGTATATAAGCAGACGAAAACATTTCTGATGTACAATACAGCCATTCTACAAAATATTTTTGTTCCAAAAATATTCATTCATGAATGGTAAACAATCATTCATGAATGGTAAATATTCATGAATGAATGAAAAATATTCATTCATGAAAAAAATATTTGTTCATGAAAGAAATTATTTATTCATGAAAAATATATTTATTCATGAAAAAAATATTTGTTCATGAAAGAAATTATTTATTCATGAAAAATATATTTATTCATGAAAAAAATATTTGTTCATGAAAAAAATTGTTATTTATGAAAGAAAAATTTCATGAATAAATATTTTTTCATGAATAAAATTTTTTTTCATGAACAAATATTTTTTTAATGAATAAATAATGTTTTTTCATGAACAAATATTTTTTCATGAATAAATAATGTTTTTTCATGAACAAATATTTTTTTCATGAATAAATAATGTTTTTTCATGAACAAATATTTTTTTCATGAATAAATAATGTTTTTTCATGAACAAATATTTTTTTCATGAATAAATAATGTTTTTTCATGAACAAATATTTTTTTCATGAATAAATAATGTTTTTTCATGAACAAATATTTTTTTTCATGAATGAATATTTTTCATTCATGGATGAATATTTTACCATTCATGAATGAATATTTACCATTCATGAATGAATATTTACCATTCATGAATGAATATATTTTTGGAACCAAAATATTTTGTAGTATTGAATATCACAACGAATATCATGCCATAATCGAGGAAGATGAACTGGTGGCTTTGATGACGTTGGTTTGGGGCGGAAACCCACGGACTGTTGGCTCCATCCCATGCTACGCAAAAGAAAAAGGAAACGAGAATTTTTCAAGACAATTCCAGAGCTAAAAGAACACGATGGCCAGAAAAATGTGGCCTCCACCTTCTCAAGGCAATGCGTTGGCCTGTGCAGCGCGTTAAAAATTGGGAAATTTCCAATTCTTGCGGCAACGTAAAGCGATAACGCAACCGATACCAAACGCAACGCAACGATGTGGTCAACCATTAGTTTTTCTATTGGTTCAATTTTTGCGACGACGCATATGCGCGAACGCATTGCGATGACGGCTCTAGTGTATACCCACCCTTACGCGATTCGTTGACGCATGCGGCAACGCTTTGTTATTTTCCGCCGCACTGCACGCAAACAAAGGTTTTGACGCATGCTTCGCCCTATCGCATGCGAATCGCGTCAGATGTGTCCCTACCCTAACAAAGCCTTTGCCGCATGCGTCAACGCATCACATTAGGTGTGCAGCCACCCTTTAGGCCTGGGTCCACATGTGCGTTTTACGGTGCGTTTTGACGCTTCGCCCACTGGTTGGAAGCAGAGCGGCGGAAAATAACAAAAGATTTAACACATCACGCAGCGTAAAACGCACATGTGGACACAAGCCATTAAGGCCCGTTTCCACATGCGCGTTTTACGCTGCGTTTCGACGCTTCGCCCATTATTTGGAAGCAGAGCGGCGAAAAAATAACAGAAGATTTAACGCATCACGCAGCGTAGTACGTACCGTACACCCTTAATCAGAAGTAAATGCACAGCGAATAAACTTAAATATTTCCCAAAATCTTCAGTGGATCAACCTTTGCTTTTTACGGCAATTATTTAGGGCCCAAAGACACATTTTGAGACCAAAAATATCATGAAATTGCATGAGTTGTATTTTTGACAAAAGTTTAAAATTTGTATAAAAAAGTGTGATTTGGGCCTATAATCGCGCGGCGGACGCCGAAGTCGTGCGTCGAAGTATGACCTAGGCTTTCGAGGAGAATCAAACCAGGGACTGAGGATTACATGTACAGTCTTTGACAAAAGTTTATCTCCACCTGATACCTTGAAGATTTCAAATTAAATACTATTTTTACACGGTTTGTTCCATATGAAAATACATCTTGTTGGTCATATTTCTGCACCAAAATTTTGGAAATTTTGAAATATCGTAATAGGAGCTGTCAGCGAGTTGACCAATAGATGTTACTACGGCCCAATTCAATGCATTAGAGCGGACCCAGTCATTATTGATCGAACAGCAATCATGTAGGGCCGTATTTACGAAGCGCGATTAGGCCAACACGCGTGTAACTTCATAGTTATTCAGGTTAAGGGCCTAGAAAACCATTGTCTTGCTACCTTGTACGCTGCTTGATCGGCAGCGTTTACACGCAGGATAATCACCGTGGTTAACTTTCCTTGTCAAGCTGCAGGAGGACAAAAGAAAAATTTAAACAACCTACAGGCCTTGTTTAGAGTTATTCAACTCTTTTCTTCGAGCCTCATGCACGTAAACGCAGGAATGTTAACCGCGTGTGGTTATCCTGTGGGTAAAGCTGCCGATCAGGGAGCGTACAAGGTAGTAACACAATGGTTTTCTAGGCCCTTAACAGGAATAACTATAAATTTACACGCGTGTTGGCCTAATCGCGCTTCGTAAATACGGCCCGTAGATTTTCCTGTACATTGGTCAGCTAGAACTTTGCTGCCATCTGTTGGCTATGCGCGGCTGACTGCTCCTATTATATAAAGTCTGGTTCAACCTACAGATGGACGATTGGAATGCAGTTTGTGGCTAGAGTGTGGCGAGAGTGACATAATTACGGTTACATGTTATGGCATAATGAACCAGATTGACTGTGCCTAATAATAAACATGTGGTGTTTATTACATAAGGGTCACACGTAAATAAAATCTTGTGGTCAAAATTGAATGTTCCATTTCCTCACTTGGCATTCCAATGGTCCACCTCTACAGAGTGAGTCAAAAAATGCTTGATTGGTTTTCATGCATGACCGCACAGGAGACAATTATTAGGGGACAAGGGTGAAATCTGATCTGCGCCAACTGATCAGAGCTGGAAATGAACAAAAATCACAACAGATACCCTCTGTAAAACTTAACACTGACTAGCCTAAAACATTTATGGCATTTCCATTTCACTGCGGCTGTCACTGTCACTGCGGATTAATCCTCAACCAGGGGCAAGAAAATTACTTGGCTATCCATTTTATATCCAGCTCTGATCAGTTGGCGCAGATCAGATTTTACCCTTGTCCCTTAATTGTCTCCTGTGCGGTCATGCATGAAAACCAATCAAGCATGACTGGTACCAAAAGGTGCAGGAAGAGTTACTGCATAAGTACAAGTAAAAATATATTGTATATATTGGTACACAATAAAACAATGGGCCTTTTAAAAGTGTCTAGTTTTTTTGACTCACTCTGTAGGTTGAACCAGACTTTAATAGCTCATCAGAATGAAATGGGCCATGGACCATGTGCTCACCTGGGTGAACGTACCAGAAAAACAAATGACAAATGTTGAATCGAAATGTTCCAGGGTCATGTATCCTCATTAGATGCACCTGATAAAAAGTTGGAGACAATGTTCAGGAGTTACTGGATTTTGAGCTTTGGTTTTAGCGAAGAATCAAATCAGACTGAAAAGTGGTGTCGTAGGTCACCTGACATAGGGATGTATATGTACCAAGTTTCAAGTCAATAGCCCAAGCAGTTCCCGAAATGACTAAATTTTGAACTTTGACCTCTGTGACCTTGAAAAGTCGGTCAAATCAAAAAACCCTTACTTACGTCATGCATCCTCATTAGAAGCATCAATGATAAAAATTTGGAGAGGATCCAGTCATTAGTTCATGAGTTATTGCACTTTTTGTATTCTTGGTTTCCACCACCTGGTGGCCAAGCTAAGAGTCAAATCGGACAGAAACTTGGTGTCATAGGTCGTCTGGCCTAGGGGTATATACATGTATGTACCAAATTTCAGGTCAATACCACCTGCGGTTACGAAACGTGCCACTTAAAGGCAAAATTTTGAACTTTGACCTCTGTGACCTTGAAAAGTAGGTCAAATAAAAAACCCGTTATATTATGTAATGTACCCTCATTAGATACACCTATGATAAAAATTTGGAGGTGATCCAGTCATTAGTTCAGGAGTTATTGCACTTTTTGTGTTTTCGGTTTCCGCCACCTGGTGGCCAAGCTAAGAGTCGAATCGGACCGAAACTTGGTGTCGTAGGTCATCTGACCTAGGGGTATATATGTACCAAGTTTAAGATCAATAGCTCCAGCGGTTACGAAACGTGCCCTGCTAACGAACGACGACGACGACAGACGACGGGCGCAGACCCACGACAAGAGCTCACCAGGTGAGCTAAAAACCCCTAGAAATCAACATTTTGTACTTGTACTTGTAGAGTCATGCATTCGACAACATGGTCCTGGCATGTAGCCTCTTCTTCCTTTCATCCAGCATAGATGAAAAAGATTTCCATTCATCATTCGTATTAGTTATGACGTCACTCCAGCTCTGTTGGGTGTCAAACGTCCAGAGTGCGACCAACTCGTCGCAGTCATAGATAATGTGTTGAATTGTTTCCTCCGCCTTGCCACAAAGTAGACAGACAGGATCATCAGTCAGATTGACTCGATGTATGTAGATAGCTCTGAGTAGGGAAGTGATTCATCTTGAGACGAGACAGGTCATCCTGAGAATATCAGGCGTTCTTACTGCTCGCTCCCTTCGTCACCGCAGACAAACCCCTGAGAGATTTCGCTTGATTTGCTGGGGTATTTGGCGCCTGAGAAAATGCGCCCAATCAGCGAACGCCATTTCTGAGTCACCTTAAGATGACAGGCATTACACGTAGATTGTACCGTAGTGTCACGCACAACACAGTGCTGAAGTACCTCAGCTTCCCACCTCAGCCTAACTAGAGATCAGTTACACGTATACATGTATAGCGGCCCTTGTAATATTCACAGCCAAGCAGCTGACACAGCTGACCTAGTTATGCCAGGCAATTAACCTATCCCACACCGCTGGATTCAATCTAAGTTGAGTTCAGCCTATCCTACATTCATCGCACAGAATGTATATCATTCTCAAGCCACACGTCGCGAAACAGGAGTTTATTTCATGTTGACCTGCTGGGTCAGCTTTGTTACCTGCGTAGTTCATGTGTAACAATCACTGGCCAACTTGGGATGAGATGGTGGGGATGAACATTTGCTGGAATGGCTTTGATACTCCACCGATTCAGGCGTATTCTCTCAGGGGTTTGTGTGCGGCGACGAAGGTAGCGAGCACTAAGAACGCCTGATATTCTCAGGATGAGACAGGTAGACTTGGTCTTTTCTGGGGATGTTCCTATATCTCACTGAGTTTGGCTTTTCTTGAATCTTGAAGTATTCACGGCCAGTATCACCCTGTTTCCATCGCTCCTTCCAAACATCACTGGATGACTGATTTGCTCGACATAACAAACCTGAGATTGTCATGGTAGGTTTGTTGACCGGGTGGTGAGATGCAGCAGCATTGGCCAGATAGTCCGCCTTGTCATTACCAGCAACTGGGAATCCACTGCAAAATGACTTTAGCTGGAATGGTCTTGATGAGGTTCCTGACTGACTCACACTGGTGGTAGTACTCAGTAGGATTATAAGACGCTAACGTCTGAAGGGAGGATCTTGAATCAGTGAAAATAACAAAATGTTCATCAGGTGACTGGGGGTATGGAAGTTGGCTGATTTCCAGGAGGGCTCTCGCTCTCGATCGCTGTCAGCTCTGCGTGCATGATGGAACAAGGCGGGAGAGGGATAATCACCTCTATGTCTTCAGATGGGATGTATACCCCAGCTCCAGCAGTCTTATCAGAGGTATTGAGAGAGCCATCTGTGTAAACAGCAGTGCAGTCTTTGAACTCATCATGGATCTTTTCTAGAGCGAGCTGGTGAAGAATGTGTGGAGCTTCCGACTTGGAGAATGGAGTTGGCGATGACATCTGTACATCAGGTGGAGACCATTCCCATGGTGGAGTAGCACTAACTACTGCAAGGCTGGTGAAGGATGGATCTATCTACTGGGAAGCTTGATTCCTCTCTTCCTAAGGATTTTCTTAGATCTTTGGTAGAAACTCATTTTTATTTCGGCCTTTATTTTTTAATTTTTTGGTGACATTTTTTTTGCAGTTTTGATGAAGTGGAACATTCACCAAAAAAGTTACATTTTTTGATAATTAAAATGTTGATTTTTAGGGGGTTTTCTGATGAGCTATTACATAATTACGATATTTCCAAATGAGCCGTTCACTTTAGGGACAATTGTACCAACTCCCAAGAACCACATTTTTGGTGTATTGGCCTGAGTAGGTTGTCCAGTAGAGGCTTGTGCAGTCAGGCGTGAGGGGAGTATGACATAAGCAGCAAAGAGGCCAGGGCAAAGGAATTCTTAGATTTATATCCTACAAACGACCCTTAGTGAACGGCCCCTTTCCAAAATTTTGATGCACAAATATCACAAGAAGATGTACACTACAGACCAAAAGTGTGGGGCCACCCTCAAAATCCTACTCATTTTCAATAAATCCTTTCTATCCTCAAGTCGCTGCACCTCGGGCTATTGATATCTATCTGTTTCTGGGCGGATATGCAACTGATGCATCTTCAGGCCAAGTTTGGTTGGTTTAATGCTAGTATTTTGGGCATTGACACCATTTTTAAAAGGAAAGAATTTATTTCAATTGATTTCTCAATTGCAGTGTGCTGACCTCTTCTGAAAGGGCCACAGAGACAAAAATACTGGTAAAAAAACACCCAAACTTGGCCTGAAGATACATCAGTAGCATATCCGGCCGGAAACAGACAGAGATATCAGTAGCCCGAGGTGCAGTGACTTGAGGATAGAAAGGATTTATTGGAAATGATTCGGATTTTGAGGGGTGGCCCCAAACTTTTGGCCTGTAGTGTATTTTCATATGGAACAAACCGTATTGAAATTGCCCCTCCGCCAGTAGTATTTGAAATATTCAAGGTATCACGTGGAGATGAATTTATGTCAGACTGTAGGCCTACATGTACCAGACAAACGCTCTAGCCCACTGAGCTATACAGCGGCAGCCGGCAGCGATGGGGATAAATCTAGGACTTACTCAAAGGAATAAATCCAATATACTGATTACCCATATAATGCTGACCTTACCTTAACGCCACACTCTATTGAATTCAGAAATTGCTTACGTCCTCCGACGTTAGTGTAGTGTAAAATGCCCTACACTCTATCTGAATGCATTAGAGCTCTGCCTGCAGTTTTTTCATTGTACGCTGAAAAACTATGTCTCTATTCTTTGACGTACGTATCAGGCAAGCATTTGGGGGACCAGAAGGATGTGGACTAATTTAGAGATATCAAACCTAATAGACAAATCCCAAATTCCCAGATCTGCGCACTTCCGCCCAAATCGTAAACACAACCTCGACCTGAAACCAGCGGACGTGACGCAATCCACGATTCAGCAATGGTCAACTCTTAACGGACGTAATGTCGTTGAAGTCACTGTCGTGGGGTCCTCTCGTCATTCAGTTTCAGACCGAGGTTCTGTTTACGATTTCGGCGGAAGTGCGCACTCTTTCTCGTTTCTCGCTTTCGTCAATTTGGGATTTGTCTATTCGAGGAAATACATGTATTCAACTTACCTATTTGATGTCTTCTGGTTGTAAATTAGGCGTTCGTTGCAAGTGAAATAGGCTACAACTGGAGACGAAATTTTGACACACAAGTCTCCAGAATCCTTCGGAAACTCCAATATACAACCGTCCACCTTAAAACTTTGTGTGTTTATGTCTGCACCTCTAACTGATAGGCCCTAATGGTCGCAAACTCCAGAGCAGTACTCGAGAAGAGCCTGAAGTCCCGGAGTACAAGTATTGCTGAAGAGATGACATCTGTGAACCGAGCAATTAATTGTTGATGTTTGGTCTCTCAAAATTTCAAGTACAGGTTGTATTCGCCGCTGATCAATTCAATGTGTTGAAATGTGTTGAGAAACCATGGTGGTGTGGTTGTTCGGGTTGCCGACTAGCAGAGGGCCCCGGTCTCGAATCCCACTGGGCGTGAAACTTTGGGCAAGTCTCTTTGCTGTACACCAAGACAACAGCGAACAATAGAATGAGATGTTCGCATCGGCGGTATGGGGCTTTGCGAAAACTCTCTATTTCTATACCGACAACTGGGGACACACAGCCCTATACATGTCCACACGAACGTGGATTTCACGTGCGCCATATTTACTAACTGATCAAAAACTCCTCCGCAGTATTGTAGGCCCTATCGTTCCGCATTTTATGATGCTCATCGGACCTCTGCGTTGGAAATCAGGGCCGTTTAGACGTGACCAGCCAAAAAACCACATTCAGATTCAATCCGATTGGATCCGATCATTGGGTCTCATTTGCCTTTAGACGAGATTTGAATGTGGTCGTACGTGGTCCAATGCGGTCCAATGTGGATTCGGGACCATTTTAAATCCCATGCAAGAGTTTTGAACCACTAACGGATTCGATCGGATCGTAGGCCTATGTGGATTTTTCCCTGCCTGTCGTTTAACGGCCCTATAGTAAACGATTAGAAAGTGCAGGTAGAGGTCTCATAGCCTCGTAAAGGTCCCCAAAATGCTTGCCTGATACGTTCTTCAAAGAATCAAGCCTTATAGTTTTCAGCACACGTCGAAAAAACTGCAGGCAGAATTCTAGTATATTCACTTAGAGCACAGTACATTTTACACTACACTTCAATGTCGGAGGACGTAAGCACTTTCTAAACGTGCATGTATGAGCAGTCAGCCGCGCTTATTGCCAAAAGATGGCGGCAAAGTTCTAGCGGACCAATAAAAACTGTAAACTGCAAAACTGAAAAATTTTCCTCCTATCTGGTCGGAGGGTATAAGAAATAAATTGAAATTGAAATTCAATACAACATAATTCTCCTGATTGGTTCTCAATCAAGCATGAATGGTCCGCTAGGCATTGAATTGGACCGTAGTGACACCTATTGGTCAACTGACTGACAGCTCCTATGATAGGCTATAGTGTGGCTTTAATAGTGGATAGATGATTTAGATGATTTTTCCCATCAGTCTTCAATAATCACCGTGGAGAATCGCCAGCGCATTAGCAGAGTTTCTCAGGTGGCAGCACTGGTATCAGAGTCGGAACATGGCGGCTGTGTCACAAATGTTGAAGATGTCAACTAGCGGGGAGCAAATGTACCGAAGATGAAAGGTATACACACTTAGACTATGCCGAGGATGACCTCCAGTTTATCGTCTATTAATCTAAAGCTTCCTTAATTGGAATTACGTAGTCGATTTTACATTTGAAGTGGAAAAGTTCAAGTGTCACCAGCTCGTCACTGCGGTCAATGAAACAACCGGCCTACACTACGAACATTTCCACTTCAAACAAAGAAACAACACTCCTTCAGCACCTATATTTCGGCGTGTTCTATTGCAAATTATCACTAGATCATCCTCGAATTTACTTAAATTCGCTCACCTCGACCGAAATTCTCCATCTTTCGCGTTTCAGTCGGCAACACACACATCGATATGTGACACAGCCACCATGTTCGACTCGGATACCAGTGCTGCCACCTGAGAAACTCGGCTATTGCGCTGGCGATTCTCCACGGTGATAATCGAAGGGCGATCTGCTCACCAACATCGCACATCACCCTTCGAGTAATGGTGACCTGTCCACGGCGTATCTTCCCACGATGCCAGCTTTACCGGTCGACCAATCAGATTGCCCTTTTGATCAGATCTTCGGCTACCACTGTTTGTACCACGAGGAAATTTTACAACACCGGTTCTGATTGGCCTCCTCTTTGAGAGGCAGCGGATACGCCGCGGACAGGTGTGAAAGTAACCCAGGTCCTAGTAAGTAGGGTCCGCGGGACCTAGGATTGTAAGTTCTACGGACCCTAACTCTTAGGAATCTAAGTCCTACCATGCCTACGGTCCTGGACAACTAGGAACTGTAGTCCTAGGACCAGGATTCCTAGGAACCAATGTCCTAGGACTGCGCCTCCTTAGGAATAGAGGTCCAACATTTAGAAAAAGTGGTCCTAGGCGGACTTCCGTTACGATAGAAATCTAGGATCCCAAGTCCTACTCAAAATTAAAGAAAACTTCAGGGTTGATATACATCTGCGAATGAAAAATATGTGCAGAATACTTTGAGTTATGCACATGATGTACATAACTCAAAGTATTCTGCACATATTTTTCATTCGCAGTGAGGCGCTGCAATTTGAAAACTTGCGCCAAGAGCGACCTGATGGAAATTGGGCCGTGATTTGGTCCCTGCGGGGATATAGTCATGACAAGATCACCCTCGACAAAATGTCATGTATAGTGCATAAACTCCGGTTAGAGGGCACTATGGCTCTATTCCTCTCCGGAATCCTCGCCAGGCACATCGTTCACTTGCCCTTTCAGGCGTCGATACGTCAGGTCCTCCGTCGGACCCGCTTTCCTAGGAATGCAAGTCCGCCGGACCTGCTTTCCTCGGAATGCAAGCCCGCCGGACCTGCTTTCCTCGGAATGCAAGTCCGCCTGACATGCTTTTCTAGACATACAAGTCCACAGACCAACATTCCTCGAAATCCGAGTCCGACAGACCTACGACAGACTAGAAATCAAAGTCCAAAAGACAATGTTGTGTAATGATCGAAGATGACAAGAAAAAAAAACGTTTTTAAACAAAAAATAGTTGCCCGACATGGAGTCGAACCCGCAGTATTTGCTTAATGTGTGCAGGTCCCCGAACCACTACACCACGAGTGACCGGCTGACCGACGACCGAATATTTTAGCTATTTGAATGCATGTCCTATTAAAGAGCTATAGAGATTCTATTGTGCATTTGATACAAAAGGGGAAGGACTTCGGTTAAGGCGGACTTTGATTTCTGTCACTGTTGTAAAAGAAATCTAAGTCCCGAGGGCCCCCATTCCTAAGGAACCAAGGTCCGTGGGACCTTAGTTCCGGGCGGACCTGCATTTCTGTTACACCGGTCTATTTCTCGAAGGGTGATGTGTGGTGTAACGCAGTGGTGAGCAGATCGGCCTTCGATTATCGAAGATGATTTTTCCTGGAGTTGGCCTTCATTTATCACAAACAATTTGATCACAAAGAAAGAGAACGCACAAAAGTCGACACTATACGGATGATAATAAATAGGATGTCAACTTCCACAATTTGCAAATTTTCGACCACAACCGGGGTCTTCCTCAGGCACTTTTCAGTTGGAGAAACCAGAAAAAGACTGAGCTAAATCACAAATGTAGATCTGAAGTAGGCCTATCCTGTACAAACAGGACAGACATGTCAAAAGTTAAGGATTAAAGTCCAAGCCCCATATATTGGTTGCTAGACCTGACAACAAACAGAGTGTACGTAATTAGTGTAAAGCTTGATTAGGCTGAAAGAAACGTGGTTTATAAATTATGGCAAGGTAATTTATAGGCCTAATGGACAAACGTATGACAAGGAAATAACATAGACATGTAAAAATGACATGAGATGAAGAGAAGTTACATCAATGGCATTTTCAAAATCATGCCAGCATGTGGGGTGATCCACATCAGAATCCACATCGCGAGGAAGAGTGACTGAGGTCTGCGGCCAGATTCACATAGCATACTTAGTGGTTACGGGGTATTCGAAAAACCTGGATGACTGGATTTAGTGGATTGTGTGTCATTGCTCGCCGCCGCCTGAACTAGTTTATTAAAGCTGAACTACACGAAGAAAAATGGGAGATTCCAGCTTTGAAAAAAGATCACCACGCCACGGTGGTGGTTGAGAAAGAGAAATAGAAACGACCATAGGACACTTAAGTACCTCCAGAACATGATAGACTACCAGCCTGTTTTGGTGGCGCCACTGTATTTACCTTGGGTTGGTCAGTGGAGTAACATTCATAGATGGCGTCCAATGACGGCGCAGTTCTGAGGCAGTATTTTCTTTCCGAACTAGAACAGAAAATCAGTCACTACACTATAGTAATCATCTCTCGTTGAAATTTTTGGTACAGTTCAAGCAACATTTTTGCATTCAACGCTCATCTGACGTCCATCAACGTCATTACGTATCATTAGACACACGTTGAGGATAATTCTCATTTTATTTTTTTGGCCATAATTATTGAAATCGTTTAAATATTCTTTCTACAAATACAATACACATCACCCGAGGCATGTACGTATTGTTGCTCATATCATGTACAATGCGTTTCTCTGCGAAAATGTATATTCGATTAACAAATAAGACTATGGCAAAAATTTGAAAGCCTGAGATTGAATACATTGGCGCCGCTAAACAGGCTGGTAGTCTATCATGTTCTGGAGGTACTTCGAAGGGCGTTTGCGGTCAAGGGGCCTGTTTCGTAAAGTGACTTTAAGCTAATGGTACCATCAACTCGATGCATTTGCCATTACCATAAGCTTAAAGTCACTTTATGAAACAGGTCCCAGGGCCCGTATGCATAAGGCTTGGTTTACATAGATGAATACGGTATACCAAAAAGGCCGGTCAACAAAGGCTTCAAATGGATTCACGACCGTGAAGCCATAATGATAACCGGCGTTTTCGTAGGCTATACCGTATGCTTAGAGCTTATTAGAGCTCTACCGCGTAGGAAGAGCTTATTCCAGGTATAACGTTATGTTACAGTATAAGTTATACCTGGAATAAGCTCTACCTCCCTTAGTCTACCTTTATGCATACGGGCCTAGTAGACCACCATACTGCGTGTTTTTGTTCATGCAGTTCAGCTTTAATGAATTGGTTCAGGCGGCAGTGAACAATGACGCACAATCCAGTAAATCCAGTCATCCAGGTTTTTCGAATACCCGTGGTTACGTCTACTTAAACTCACTCTAAGCAAACACGTACCGTTTGCGTTATTCACGAAGGACTCTTAAGATTACGTGAAGGCCTAAGATGTCTTAAAATCTACGTGTACTCATAAGGTTCACGTAGTGCTTACTTAGTGTCGTGTCACGCTCGGAGAAGTGTCTTCGGTCATATCGGTTCGCGGATGTGTGTCACGGGCCCCCCGGAATTGGTTCGGGGCACATGTGT
>NMRB01005498.1:0-11105 GCA_002633025.1 Notospermus geniculatus
TGGCCGCCATTGCTCAGCGGAGGAGGGTCTGTTGGAGTTCCTCTTCATCATCAGAAAACGATCTGAAAGAAGGCAACTTGGTTAAGATAAATACAGACAAATTTTAATGGAGTAAAGTCTCCAGGGTCAATATTCGCAAATAGGCCATTCGTTTACTTCCATGAGCTAGCCCCGGAAGGAACAAGCTGAGCGTGCGCACAACAGCCAGTAATCGAACCGCAAATACGGTCTCGTGCCTTCCTCGCGGGGAAACCATCATGGCGGCTAGTGGCGATAGCATGAACAGTAACTTTCCCTGACGTTGCCGCCATTTTGAAACAATGCATCCTGGGAAGGATCCACGAGAAGCCCACCTCGGGATACCTGATGGTAGGCCTACATGTACCATGACAGAGCGACTCAACAAATGTTCGAAGTGCCGCGAGAGACAATAGGGAGGTTTCGGAAGCACCCGGTTAGGCCCTACGACGACGTATATCTATTGTGTGGGTAACCCAAACAATAGATAAACGTCGTCGTATGGCCTAACCGGGCGCTTCCGAAACCTCCCTATTAGTGAGGTTTTGCAGATACATGTAGGCCTATGACGAAACACGAAGTACGAAATACGAAATTCAACTTCACTTCCATTACGTAATGTATTTCTGGAGATGGTTGGAGGCTACCACAAATGTCCCTGCTGGCAGTGCATCTTTCAGCATATCATGTAAGATCGTCACAGTTTTGATGCATCTTGAATCTTTAAATTTCCACTTCGTATCTCCGAAGTGGAAACGAAACATACATTTCAAAGTTTAATAATACACCATAACTCTATCGGTCCAACGTCATATGCTAAAAGACGCTCATGCATCCAGCGATTTTTGTGGTAGGCCTATCAACTATCTGCTAAAATATATTACATCATTGAGAGCAAGTCCAATTTCGTATTTCGTACTTCGTGTTTCATCAGATTTGCGAAACTTCACTATTATCACATCCCAGATGACGCGGCCACAGGTACATCTACATGTACATGTATTTCCATTGTGACAGTGCTGCCACCTGGGAAATATTCATTTTGGTTCCCGAAGCCACCGCTAGGGCTAGAAGGCTTCGGCACTGGCTGCCATCTTTGCGAAAAAATTTGTGGCGGATCTATTTATACATGTAGATCATTATGTTGACATCACGGGTTATTTTTAGAATAACCACGTGGGTGCTAAATGTAATCGAACACGCCGAATCGCGCGGAATGGCAACACCGAGGAAGTTTCTTGATGAGAATGTTTGTACGTGTTGCAGATCTGTATTAACAAAAGCTCAAAATCATCGCCGTTTTTTAGACCGGGGGAGAATGAAATTTTACCGGGAAATGGACTGTTACAATGACGTCAGCAATAAATGGCAGCCAGAGCCGAAGCCTTCTAGTCCTAGCGGTGGCTTTGGGAACCAATATGGGAAATATTGACAACACTTGGGGTATTTTAGAGTACTTACTACGGACGTCACGATCGTGGTAGGGGGCGGCAGTAGCGATGAGGAGGATGCAGGACATGATGAGGCAGAGAGCCGTCAGGAGGCTGGTCTTGGTTACCATGATAACAATACTGATGTCTGAAAATGGAAATTGGGTTCGATCACGTCCCATTTGTAGGCCTATTTGGTTGGTCTTTTTCAGTCTTGTCGTTGCCCAAAAGTGGTTTCGTCCGCATTGCAAATTACGAAGCTGATGAACGGGAGGGAAGACGCATTCGATAATCATCGTGGCCATGCAATAACTTCCCGCCCAGAATCGAACTGAACTACTGATTTGAGACCAGCAACAGTCCATTTCACAGTATTCCCTCTACAGTCGTGCCGGATGACGCGATATAGATCGATAGCACATGGCCCCAACAGCCGTAACCATCAATGAAGTGATTCGTAGTTCCTTCTGCTTAGCTCAGGGGGCAGCACAAGTCAGTTGATACATGTACATATTTGATACAGGCGATAGAACAATGGGCCGAATTTATAAAACATAGCAAAAGCTTACAAGCAGAAGCCCTAAGGCTAAGCTTTTGCTTGTCAAGGAGAAGCACAAGCCAAGGAATTTGCTCACAAACATATTCATAACTAGAGCAATGTCGATGGTAAACCGGTATCCAGTTCCACCGTGCAGCACGTTAGGAACTGGTGTCGGGGTCTCGAAACCGGAAGTGTGGTCGGAATTCCTACCAGGCAGGATGCGCGCGCATCAGTTAGCAGACCTGTACATCATGCATACATCGTGTACATCTGTGTGCAGCGCTCTAACGGCAAGCTACAGGAGTCGAAATGAGACAGCAGGGTGGTTTCTTCAACGGACTGTCCCCAGGATGTTTAGCTAATGACACAAAACATCGCTGGGATAGGTCACTGAGTGTTTATCTCGCTGACATTCGTTGCACTACCTCGCTGAATGTTCGAAGCGAGAAATGTTGGACGCCAGACGCCATCNTGGATGGGTACATAATATATACCAAAGTTTCAAACTCCTCCATTGAACGGTGAAGGAGGAGATATCACTTTTGGACGGCTCATGGTTTTTATCGAAGTTTGACCCCTGTGACCTTGAAACTAGGTCAAGGTCAAAACCCCTATGATATATTGTGAAGCTGTCACAGATAAACCTTCACACAACATTTCATCACTTTATCACAATTACTTTAGGAGTAATGACCATAAATGTGTTTTTCACATAACACCCCCTGGTGGAAAGACAGGGAGTTGAACCGAAATTCCAAGAGTGTTGTGCACAATAGTGGATGAGTACCTAACATATACCAAAGTTTCAGGCTCCTCCATTCAACGGTCCAGGAGGAGATATCACTTTCGTGCGGTTCCTGGTTTTTATTAAAGTTTGACCCCTGTGACCTTGAAAGTAGGTCAAGGTCAAAACCCGTACGATATAGTATGAAGCTGTCACAGATAAACATGCACACAAAATTTCGTCACTTTATCACAATTACTTTAGGAGTAATGACCATAAATGTGTTTTTCACATAACGCCCCCTGGTGGAAAGACAGGGAGTTGGACCGAAATTCCAAGAGTGTTGTGCACAATAGTGGATGAGTACCTAACACATACTAAAGTTTCAAGCTCCTTCGTTGAACGGTCTAGGAGGAGATATCACTTTCGGACGGACGGACAGCCGGACAGCCGGACTGACGGCGGAGGGTAAAACAATATCTCCCCGACTTTTTTCAAAAAGCGGGGAGATAATCAATTGCTTACTTTTCTTATAAAGCCAAGCAAGATTTTCTATCTGATGAAGCTAATGCTCGCAAGAAAAAGCTTCTGCTAATTCTTATAGGGAGTTGCTTGTTCTATGAAGCAAAGGCGAAATTTTATAAATACCTCTTCAAGAAAAAGCCCAGAAAAAGCAAATGCTAATTTTTATGAATTCGGCCCAATAACAGGGGCGGATCCAGAATCATGGGAAAGAGGGGGCACAGCCCGCCCACATCGTGGAAAACCTCGGTCAAATTTTAACATCTTTTCAAAATTCCGAAATTTCCCGGTCAATTTTAAAGATTTTCCACAAAATAGAGGGGGCACGGGCCGGGTGTAGTCCAGTAAATCTAGGAATTAACCGGGAACAAATTGCAACAGAAGGTTTTTTTGCTTTAAATGTTTTATTAGGTCACCTTGGACATCATATCCAAATCCCCCAAAATCGCACGGCGGGAACCCACTTAATTTGCATATTCAATTTTGTGAACTGGCTTCAACGTTGGACGCCGATGGACGCAACAGCTGAGCTTTGTACAGGCGAGTGGGACCCGATGTACAGCTAACTTTGTAACGGTTGGATTTACACCCCATAAATGTATAACCAACACATAGAAACATGGTACCTCCGAATCAAATAAGCCTATTCTTTGGACGTTTTAAGCGGCTACCTAATCGAAATTGACATTTTATGCATTTTGACCCATTTTTGTGTTTATTTATATAAAAAGCATCATATCTTAGTTCAGTGACTGCCTTTTGAGGCGCGCGATCGCGCCTGCGCACCATCGCGCACGTAAAATAAATCGACGTGAATGAAAAAACGCGCGCCTGATACTTGAAATGCATTTAAAAATCGCGCGCCTGAGATCTGTCATGTCTGGATGGATGACGTAGCCTATTAAAATCCCAAGGTGAACACAATGCCATTGTTACAACAGAAGGCGCTCCTGCCTCGCACCAATCTGTTACGCCGTGCTCACAGGATTGTGGNGATGTGATGCGTTCCACGGCTACACAGGTCTGTGCAAAAGCAGTCTCACCGCAAGCAGTCTCGCGCAGCCTGTGTGTACACAATGACACAATGCTCGATACACGAGTCGACCATTGGAAGAATGCTCTCGGTGATTGGTCGGAATCGGACATTTTGCCAATGCAGGGTGATGTGATCCAATCAGGTTCAAGCTGACATATTTCTCCCCCTCTCACTTCCTGAAAGAACAATGGCGGGCTTCAATCACCCCGGCCCTAGGAAGTGCAATTTAGTTCAGCTCAGCACATTTGACAGGTGAAATGTGGCTGCGAGCATCAAACAAGCAAACAATAAACAAGAAGCAGATGGTCACCGATCTTAACGGGGACAAACGCATGTGGGAAGCCGTTCCATGTCATGCATAATTTATGTCAGTAGCACGTGTGTGTGATTGATGACTATTGCGTTGAACTTACTGGCTCTTTAGGACTGCTTTTTTGTGGAATTTGTAACCGAGATGACTATCGATGCAATTCTAGTTAAAACTACATCTTTTGATGCACACTTATCTCGTATGTCAGAATAAATCACCAGTTTTCTACGCTCTTTGCGCTGCCCCAACACTAGTGAATGAATACTGTGTCATCGCCACAACCATGGCAACAGCCAATGGGCGAGCAGTTGCTATTGCGTGTGTAACCAAATATGGTCACTTAGCACTACAATGTTTTGTAAACACTGACGAGTCGAGTCATACTCAAGTTAGTATTAGGCCTCCTGCATCAGCTAGCTATAGTCTGGCTAGGATAAATCTTGCTACAGGGCAGTGCCGCCCACAACCTAAACAATAATGTCCGGATGAATCTGACTCATGAAGATTAGGTTGGCTAAATTCACTGAAAAAAGAGCTCACCTAGGACGCCTTGCGTGTGCTATTCAGGCACAGGAAAAAACAGCTCACCTAGCTTTTGGAGGTGAGCTATGAACCACTCACGTGGATTTCTCAAAAGGCAGTCACTGGTACATAACGACTAAAAACAATTGAGAATGTGTTTGTCTGGTTCCGAGGCACCGTATTTCTATCTGTTGGTAATACATTTATGGGGTGTAAATCCAACCGTTACAAAGTTAGCTGTACATCGGGTCCCACTCTCCTGTACAAAGCTCAGCTGTTGCGTCCATCAGCGTCCAACGTAAGTCAGTTCACAAAATTGCATATGCAAATTAAGTGGGTTCCCGCCGTCCGATTTTGGGGGATTTTGGATATGATGTCCAAGGGCAATCCTTGGACAAGGATTCTCTGAAAAACTATCGACCTGTGTCGAATTTATCCTATTTCTCCAAGTTGCTTGAGCGGGTGGTGGCCGCTAGGCTTCATAAGCATCTGCTGAATCACGGGTTATATGTGCCAAGTCAGTCTGCCTACAGGCCGGGCCACAGCGTAGAGAGTGCCCTGTTGTCTATTAGTGACAGCATTCTTGGTAGCTTTGACCAAAGCGAGGGTGTTTTGATGGTGCTATTGGATTTATCGGCCGCGTTTGATACTATTGATCATGCTATTTTAATCTCCCGCCTACAACATACTTTTGGTATACATGGTGCTGCTCTTTCTTGGTTCAGGTCATACCTGTCTGGTAGGAGTTTCTGCGTTAAAGTCGGCCAGAAACTGTCTGAACATCATGACCTGAAATATGGGGTCCCACAGGGAAGTGTTCTTGGACCGATTTTATTTTCTTGTTATATGTATCCACTAGCCAAAGTTATTGAGACCCATTCCATTAATTCACACTTCTACGCCGATGACAGTCAGCTTTGGACACCTTTCAGATTGAATGCAGCTTCACTTTTGAGTGCTCTTCACCACCTTGAGGCCTGTGTGGCTGATGTTCGGGAATGGATGATTGCTAACAAGCTCAAAATGAATGACACAAAAACTGAGTTCATCATTTTGAAACCGCCATCCCTCGAACATCGCCACTTACCACCTGTTAGTCTCAAGATCGGGTCGGTGTCCATTGCTCCCAGTTCATCGGCTAGAAATCTTGGATTCATCTTTGATTCTGGATTTAACTGTCATAACCAAATTTCTAAAGTTGTTTCTACTGGGTTCTATCATCTCCGATCCATTGCCTCTGTTAAGAAATATTTGTCCGCTGAGTCATTGACACCCTTGGTGCATGCTTTTATAACATCGCGGTTAGACTTTTGTAATTCTCTCTATTTCGGTCTGCCGGCATGCGAAATTCAGAGGCTACAACGGTTGCAAAACCAGGCTGCTCGCCTACTCACAGGGACCAAAAAGCGGGAGCACATCACCCCTGTCCTTGCGAGTTTGCATTGGCTCCCGGTGCAGCAACGTATCAAATTCAAGATTCTTTTATTTGCTTACAGGGCTGTGGCCGGCGCGGGGCCGGCTTACCTTGACTTGCCGCTTCGCCAACAAACCCGGCGAACACGGTCCAGCACTGCACCTCTACTCCACCAACCAATTGCCAGGAAGAGGTCGGCCGGCGACCGTGCTTTCCGGTTCTGCGCCCCGCAGCTCTGGAATGCTTTACCGTACGGTGTCCGTCAGTGTGACGTGTTTACGAGTTTTAAATCTGCTTTGAAGACCTCTCTTTTTAAGGAGGCGTTTTATTCCCATTAATTCCACAATGTTTTACCTTGCTCATTAATGTTTTATCTTCACGTATGTATTATCTCTCATTCGTATTGTTTTATGCTCCATTCTTACCTCTGTAAAGCGCCGCAGACAAATTTATTTTAATGCGGCGCTATATAAATGCTCATTATTATTATTATTAAGGTGACCTAATAAAACATTTAAAGCAAAAAAAACCTTCTGTTGCAATTTGTTCCCGGTTCGCCCGAATTTTCGCTTAAATTTACTGGACTAGTGTGCCCCCCCCCCTTAGATCCGCGCCTGAATAAATTTCATCAAAATTTCGCACTTCATTGTGTATTCGGATGACGCCAAGAATCAATAGGGTTCTGCGCTATATGCATATCTATTATTCCTGAAACGTTTGGCGTGATACATGACATACTTTTTGAGTTATCCTGATAAAACCACAGATTGGATGGAGAGAGAGATTCAGAGAGAGAAATTCAGTAAAAACAACGAAGACCGCCCCATTGAGCTGGGGCGGTCTTAATAATAAGTCCCATTCATCGTAGGTCAAGTTAGTAAATGGCGTCAATTCCATTAGAGGTTACGTAGGCTCTTCTAGCTGCCTTCATTGCGACATGCCAGGGCCGGATCCAGGATTGACAGAAAGGGGGGCGTAGCTCGACGCCGCCCGCCCGAGGTGGTGAGCACCGAAAGAATGAAGCCCAAACGGGGGATCTGGGGGCCCTCCCCCAGAAAAATTTGACAATTTTAAATGCTTTTATATGCATTTTCCTGGCATCTGAGAGCAAAATACTCGAATTTTTATGTGATTAAATTTTTCTTGCTAAAAAAAATCACTACTCTGCCAAAAATAGGCCCCCCTGCATGCGTTGCGCCACAGTTTTCATTGGTAAGAAGCAGTTACGAAAGGTGACACCGCCACTCATCCCACACAAAAGACCTTGGACTACTCAATGAAGTGTCATGAGTAACTATTGTTGACCAGGCCATACGAATATTCACAATATTCAGCAGGCTGGGTAGATCTAAATGAGACGAAAGGAATAGCCCTGGCTTGACTGGAAAACCGAACAAAATTCATTTTGGAAAATGCTCTGTCATGTCTGTAACTTTTGTTTACTACCGAATTTTTTAAACCTGAAAAAAAGCATTTTGCTGGGAAACCAAACAGGCTTTAAAGTGACGTTGATTTGGTTCCGATTAAATGACCGATAAAAAATCTCACTTTTTAATGGAAATTTCAAACTTTTGCCAGAAATGCATTTTATCAATAATCAAGGTAATTTTGGTCTCAAAATGTGTATTAGGCCCAAAATATCTGCCATCAAAAAGCAAAGGTTGATCCACTGAAGATTTTGGGAAATATTTAAGTTTATTAGCTGTGCATTTAATTTTGATTAAGGGTGTACATGTAGTTGTCATCGGCAACCCAATTAAGTTGGGAACATTATTACGTTGAAACAGCCGATAATACCCTACACCGCAACATTCTCCAAAATAAGGCGACTCGTCGGAAGTAACCAAAGACTTAACGAATCGGATGTGGACTAAAAACTTTCCACGTCAGTCACAGCTGTCAATTTACCTGTGTCATGCGGAAGGAGAGATTGACAGCTGACAGATGATGTGGGGTAATTAGTTTCCATGGATTTTTTTCGTCATCCTTGAAATCCACTTTTTAAAATTCCTTTAATTGAAATGCTGCTTGAAACTGATTTTTTTCTGTTACATTCTTACCCATCTGGAACGTTTATCTAAGGATATACATACACTACAGTCTTTTCTAGAGTTTCAGATTGTAAAGTTCCACTTGAAAAAAGACCCCGGTTGGGGTCGAAAATTTGTGAATTCTGGAGATTGACTTCTTGCTTATTATCATTTTGTGTGTCAATTTTGTGCTATTCTGTATCTTGGATATACATACACTGGTGGACAAAAATATTAGGACACGTTCAAAATTCTAAGTCATTTTCCTCTTTTGCCTTCCTTTTTTCTCTAACCACTAATTATTTTTCTTATTAATCAGAACATTTTTCCTTGGCAAGTGGGTTATATAATCCCATGAGATTGTCCATGCCAAACGTTACTGACATGGGGTTGCTGATAGATGAATAACAAATACAAATACAAATAACAAATACAATCATGATGTGCTTCGTCCATTCTTGTCACCTCCAATAGCTTTAGCCTTAGAATGAGAGGCTTGCATGGCACGCATCATAATTGTCTTTGTTGCCCGTGGATCAGCAACCCGTTGTCTTATAAACTTTTGTACGGACTATCAGAGTGGATTATATGACCCACTTGCCAAGGTAAAAATGTTCTGATCAATAAGAAAAATAATTAGTGGTAAGAGACAAAAGGAAGGTAAAAGAGGAAAATGAATTTTGAAAGTGTCCTAATATTTTTGTCCAGCAGTGTATTTTAGCGACAAAAAGTGGAGAGAAGTAGGTAGTGACAAGGAAAGACAGAAGACTCTCGAGTGGGGAATCACATAATAAGTAGAGAGGATGCGCAGCTTTCCGACTCCGACTTCAACTACGAGAATGAATTACAGTCCGGTGTGGACATCCTTGATAAAAACGATTTGATAGACATTTGCAAATCGTAAAATGCCATAACTTTGTGGCAGAGGAATTTTGACTCGTAATCGGAAGTGCGCATAATTCACAAATATCGTAGTCGTCATGGTCGTGTCTCAAAGTCGTAACGACTAGGATTACGACTTCAATATTCATTATTTATCCGCACTTCCGATTAAAAAGGCAATTTTTTCTGCCTTCAATTTATGGTGTTTGACGAATTGAAAACTTCTATCAAATCGTTTTTATCAAGGATGTCCATAGCGGACTGCAGTTCATTCTCGTAGTTGAAGTCGGAGTCGAAGTCGGAAAGCTGCGCATCCTCTCTAATAATATCATACTTCCTAAACATTAAATAATTGTTCACCGACAAATCACGACGAAAAATCCTTGGGCAAAGCTTTGAATAGCAACAGGCACGGTGTGGCAGGGGTCAACGTCCCAGAGATGCAAGTCTGCATGGCTTTGTTAAAGGTGTTGGTCAGGGTTAAGCCTAGGTCACATATCCACTCCGGGGCCCGTACGGCGACCGTACGGCGAGTAAAAACAGACATTTTGGCCAATTTCTACGGTGCCCAGTTTGATCTAGTTTAATTTCCGCTTATCCATTGAGGCGATTTCGGCATAATTCAGCTTCGATCTGAGTTTCAGTCTCAAAAATCCACAGCAAGCCGCTGGGTGGGGAAAATCGTACGGCGCCCGGTGGCATTTGTGACCCAGGCTTTAGTGACATACAGGTGTGACAGGAATCAATGTCCTAGAAATGCAAGTCCGCCAAACAATATCCCGCAATTGTAAGCTTATATTCGAATGGTCCTAGTCTCTCTAGCCATATATTCTAATCCCTTGCTGAACAATAAGACCGGACTTTGATTCCAGGGGGACTTTGATCCCTGTCACACGTCACTTTGCTTCCAGGGGATTATGATCCCTGTAACACCTGTCTACATTTTGCCAACGGGCTGGGTTGCACAAAACTCATGTTAGCGCTAACATGATGTTAGCGCTAACATCATGTTAAATGACGTAAAATGACAATGGATTTTGACGTCATCTAACATAAAAGTTAGCGCTAACACCATGTTAGCGCTAACATGAGTTTTGTGCAACCGGCCCCACTGGGATTCAAACCGAAAACGCTTGCAAGGGACATGATTATTTGGGAATGGGCGAAGACAGTTAGCGACGAATAGCACCCAACAGTAGGCCTAAGGAGGGTTTACACGATTCAACATGTTGAAAGCTGAAAGGTGTTGAAAACCTGTTGAACCGTCTCAACCCCCTTTCAACACCTTTCAACAGCTTTCAACACGTTGCCAAAATTGCTTCATATTCCTATTTCTGGCAACATGTTGAAAGACCGTGTTGAAAGGGGGTTTACACGGTTCAACAGCTTTCAACAACCTTCAACACCTTTCAACATTCAAAACCTTTCAACAAATGTTGAACAGTGTAACCCCCTCCCCCTTAATACATGTACAAGACATTCAAAATAAAAGTATAAACAGTTCCTACCTCCGCTTTCGCACAAGTTCGCTATCCGAGTTCCGTATCGAAAATGTGGCAAACGTCTCCGTCCTAACTTTATAAGAACCCTCCTTCCTCCAGCTGGTGATTAAATCCACCTTCTCCTGGCGTTTCGCGGGGCAGTTTGTAGCAGAGTAATTGACACGCTAACTATCT